>LN483355.1:1276424-1465320 GCA_900002565.1 Culicoides sonorensis | reverse complement strand
ATCATTCACTGAAATTTGATTTGTAGCACAAAAATCCTCAAACTGACAAATTAATTGACAAATTTTCTTTGTTTTCTCTTCCAGCTCCTTGTCTTTTTTTTCTTCCTTTTCAAGTAATTTCTTCATTGTGCTTGTTTTCATTTTAATGTCATTCAATTTCCTAAAAATAAATGTTTTTAAGTAAAATTCATGTCATTTTAATTTAATTTCAAAATACCGTTCAAGAAGAGTGTTGTCAGTTTGATTACTGGCTTTGTAGTTATTCAAGAAATCGAGGAGATTTTCAATTTCCATAATTGAGTCCTGAATTTCAATGCCTTCAAAGACTGTTGGTGATATGGGTTCCATATCTGAGCTGATTCCGCTTTCGCCAGACACTGACATTATTTTATTTTTGTATTTTAATTCAAAATTTAAGAAAAATTTAAAGAAATTTTACTGTGGCGCAAATTTTTTGTTTATAAACGTTGACTAGGATGCCCGGAAACTTAAATCCCATTTCACAATCGATCAGTACACTCAAAACCACTCTATATCCGTGACTCACATGCAAAAATTGTTTCAACTCCGAACCATGTCCCAAATTTAAACCAATCACAATTCACCTTTCATTCATGAAATCGTCATTTTAAGCCAATAACCTTCGATGCATGACATCATTCACATATATTTGTATATAAACTCACACATGGTACGTATGTAGTTTGCGTATCTATACAAATTCACATATTGGCAGTACAACACAACAGAAAAACATTGATGATTCATTCAAAATATTTAATATTTGGTCTCAATACAGTCTTGATAGTCATTTTATTGTAAAATTTTGAATAGAGTGGTCGAGTCTAAATTTAAATCACAAAAATTAATCAAAACTCGATTTGATATTAAACGGCAAATGCATGTTACATAAATAAAAAGAAAATATTATACAATCGTGCTAATTAAAGGGATATATCGAGGATAAAATAAGAAATTAAAACAGGAAGCAAAAGTGTTTCGCAATACAAAAAATTTAAAAGAATTTTAATACTTATGATTGTGTGTGTATATTTGCCTTATTAATATTAAAAAAAAAAATTGAAACGTACAGAAAAAACTAAATTTTTAAAAAGTGAAATAACAAAGCAAAGTAAAAACAGCGACAACAACAAAGCATATTCATGTTATTTCTCGAATAAGTTTTTTTGAATCGTACACATTTCAAGGATAAATTTGTATAAAACTCGATAAAAGTTACAAGTCTCTGATGTCATTCGTGTGCTTTTACAACCAAAAACTTTAAGTAAACAGAGATTAAATTTTAAATTTTATCAGAGAAAAATAAAACAATAAAATAGTTGTAAAAATGCGTGAAAATACAAATAACAACAATCAAGTGGAGTCATTCTACGAGGATAATTCGCAATATAATGGAACAACAGCCACCACAACGACAGTCGTGTCACAAGCAAATAACACCACCACAGGAAATACGGGCATTAAGAGGCCACATAGTTTGGATTTCAATGCGGGCAACACAAAGCTAGGAAAACGAAAATTCAATCATTCGTTACAAGTTGCTCCGGTCTTGGAGTCACCTGATCTACAAAAACTAGGATTAGCAACACCAGATTTAGATAAGTTTTTGATAAATCCACCTGGAGTCCTACAAACACCGGGAGCCATCAATTTTACACCAAATAAGGTATGAATTGAAATTTATTTGTTGATTTAATGTTGAAGTAACCCAAAATCTTATCAAAATTGTGTTGTTTATTGACGGTTTTTGAATTTATTTTTAGTTATAGGAGAGGTCAGTCTTTTAAATTTAGTGTCTATCTGTCAGGTGTGTGTCCAATCCGCTGAAAATTATGTTTTAAGTTCAAAAATTAGCTGGACGGTAACAGTTTATTATAGACGTCGCCATATGTGTTTTGTGTAGAATCTCCATAGTGCCGTCAAAAGCGCCAAAATATAGGAAATGCATTTGACACAAGCTTGCTAATGTTTGACGATGCAGGAAAAATCGTGATCTTTAGACAATGTCAAATATTTCCGAAATTATAGCAGTAAAAGACATGAAATTTTGCATAGAAATTCTTTAGATTTTTAGCTTTATGGGAAAAATGTAACTTATTTATACCATTTTACTGTGGGACGTCCAGACGCGTATCTACCAGGTGGCTTTCCCTAAATTCTGGTATTGTCTGAATGACCAATTCGCCTTCTAGGGAAAGAAAAATTTCCTTCCTACAAAACCTTAAAAGGACTTTAAATATCATGAGGGTTGGTTGCCTTGAGGGTCCCTAAACCGAATGTGCACCGAGCAGTGCCTTAATACTTATTTTAAAAGATGACCTCCAGATCTTACTCTTATCTTCATTCTTATGTATGCCTCTGTTATTTCCTCTCTCATTTTTTTTATTATTTTCTTGAAATTAAGACTATTTTTCATACATATGTTGTTCAATGATTCACAATTAATTTTTTATATTTTTAATTTTACATTAAACAGGCCACAATTGAACAAGAAGAATTCGTTCATGGATTCGATCAAGTTCTCAACAATGTCCGGATAAAAAACGAAGCAAATAATGCAAATAATACAAATTATAACAATAATACCACAAGTAATGTCAATAATCAAATTTCAACAAATAATAGTACAGCAGTAACAATTACCTCAACAAATACCATGTCTGGAGGGGGAATCGTTAATTATGCGGGTAAGATGAAAAAATTTCTTCTTTCATTTAAAATAAATTCTAATCTTTAACATTTTTTATTTCAATTTTAATAACAGAAAATCAAATGCCCGTTGCAACAATCAAAGAAGAACCTCAAACAGTGCCTCAATCACCACCAGTCAGTCCCATTGACATGGAAAACCAGGAACGAATTAAATTAGAACGCAAACGGATGCGTAATCGAGTTGCTGCCTCAAAATGTCGCAAACGTAAACTCGAACGTATCTCAAAGCTCGAAGATAAAGTGAAGAATTTGAAAAGTGAAAATGTTGAATTAGGAGCCGTAATTGCCGGACTTAAGCAACACGTGTTCAAATTAAAGCAACAAGTTATTGAGCATGTTAAAAGTGGATGTACTGTCAATTTAGCAGGACAATTTTAAGACATATGTTGACAATTAACACAGATTTCGCTCTTTTTATTAATTTAATTTATTATTAAAAAATAAACCAAGTTGTGACTCATCTAAAAACCGAGTTAAGATAAGAATAATCGTTGCCTTTAAATGTAATCGTTGTACGAAAGATGATTAAATGTAATTTTTTTAAGTAAACTAGTCTTCGAAAGTAATATTAGTGATTAAGAAAAAAAAATATAAGATTTAATCAATTTAAAAGAAAAAAAAATTAAATGCTTGCAACATGCTTAATATTGTTACTAATTTTTAAGTTTTAATAAAAAAAAGAATTTGACGTGATTTTTTTTTACAAAAAAAAAGAGAAATTCAATTATGTTTAATTTACCAATTAAAATGCTAGATTAAGAAGAAAAATGTTAATAAATAAAAATATATTTTGATAATGATAGCAATTAAAAATCATAAAAAGAAAAACAAAATAAAATTGTTTTTTTAAGCGTGTTGAAATTTCCCAACAATTTTTAGGCGACACCTTATAGTTTTACTGTAATGATATGTTATTTCTTAGGCCGCGATGTCACGTAAAAATCGGGGGTACCGGTTCGCTAATTTTGTAGTCACTTTATTATTTTTGGTATTAATATTCAAAAGAGACATTTTTTATCCAAAATATCATTAATTAATAAATATTACAATATATTCTAAGATACATGATTATCTTCATCTTTGTACTGTCGAGCTCTGAAAGCTTGGTGTGAATACTTTGATGAGCTTCTGCTGTTCTGTGCCCTTCTCTCAAAAATTGAATAACATATTCAAGTTGTTGAAAGTCATTTAAGGTTAAGTGACTTAAATTGCTTGCAAATTACTAAAAGAGCCTTCAAATGAAAAATTTATTACAAAAAATTCGTTGAACTTTTCACAATTTTTCGAGACAATTCTTTGAAAATTTTAAAAACCGGTTCTGTAGAACCGGTAGAACCCTTTACGTGACATCGCTGTTGTTAGGTCTGAATATTACTGTAAAGTAAATAAATCTAATATACGATGACCTTCCGTATATTGACGAAAATAGAAAATGAGAAACCGTATATTGACGAAAAAAACATTCAAATTTAGCGTATATTGACGAAAAATAGAAGTTCAAAAATTTATTAGAAATTTGAGTAAAATTTATACATTGACAAACCTATTTTTGCTTTGAAATAAGTACTTATGTGAAAAACATTTAAAATGCTAATATTTAGAAATGAATTTAGTGATTAGAAATGAAAATATATGAATTTTTCTTTATTATTTATTCAAAAACGTACATAATTTAATAGACGATTTCAGCGTATATTAACTTCAAAATGACCGTCTATTAAATTATCTACGTTTTTAATGCTTATTCAAATTTTTTCCGTTACATCGTATATTAGAATCAGGAAATTATTCAATAGAGACTTTTATGAAATTGGCACCTCTGCCACCATCAGAATCACCTCAGAGTACAACAGAATCATCAATTAACAAGAAAAAGGGTAAAAATTCATTAAAAAAAAATGAAAAAATATTTTTCTAAACAAAAGGAGCAATGAAAGCGGTGTAAAAGCTCTTCCTTGTTAATTAAACAGCTATATTTTATAAAGCTGCTTTGAAATATTAACCAATATCTGATCAAATCCAAATTAGTTCAAATATAAGTTGTATTTTTTTTTTGTATCCTTTTTATTGCAAACAAATTGTATTGAATTGTTATGTTTGATTTTTGAAATAAAATTTAATTTTTTTAACCGAATGGAATTCGACCGAAAATGTGCTATTTCGCGCCCAGACGATTTTGTCGAAATTCAGTTTTCAGTTTTTGCAGAAATGGCTTCTTCTGTCTTTAAATTTTCATATAAAAAAATAAAATTTTAAAGTTTGTTCAGAAAATAAAAAATTATCACAATGTGCCAGATCGCATTTAGAGATATTTTTTGAAATAAATGTTATAAATCACACTTCCAAAGCAATTTTCAAAAAATTATTTTTTTTTTTAAATTTTTTATTTCGATAATTAACGAGAAAAGGGAGTTTTTATTCATATTTAATTATTTAATTGATAATTTATGATATAAATGACAATTTTCATAAATTTTCAATTTTAAATACTTCGAATTTTGTTTGTGAATGTCATATAGCACATCATTTTAATTGTGATAAATCACACTTGGGCGCTAGAAACCTTATTTTACGAATATTAAAGAAGATTTTTTTTTTTAATTGTAGATTCAAAAACCTTTAGCTTTTTTGAAATCAAATTGAAAATAATACGAAAAAAAATTTTTCTTGCGTTTTTATTATTAAAAAACTTTAAATGCGATTTACACAAAACTACATAGATGTGGTAAATGAGAAATATCACATTTTCGGTCCAATTTTATATACATCATTTGACAGAATGTGAAATGTACACTATAGTCAATATTTTTATCAACAGTACAAGTCAATGGAAAAAACTGATAAAAAAACGCGTGTAATATTCTAATTAGTCATTTTATAATATTCTAATTAGTCAGAGGGTTTTATACAATTTGTAAAAATTTTACAATTTTAATTTAACATTAAATCAAGTCCAAGATGGCAAAGAAAGAAAGTAATATATCGCTTAAAGATGTTCCATTATCTGCTTTGGTAACTTCTTATTTTTTTTAATAGAAAAAGAGAAATTCCTATTTATAATTTTATTCGTAGCAAGAGCGATCTTTATTAATTTTATACACTTTAAATATTGAAATGGCTCTTTTGTCAGATGATGGTGAATACAGAGATTGGCGAGGAGTATTGAAACATGCTCCAGTCTTAAAGGAACTTAAAGAGTTTTTAATCAGTGGAAATGCTACGAATTACATGAAATCCCTGATTTACCAATGGATTAATGTAAAAGGAAACAATATAGAAAGTTTACAAATCATCTTTAAAAAAATTGATCGTTATGATATATATGACGACACTAAAGACTTATTTATGATTGATGCTGAAGCATATCGATTAAAGACTACTAAACCAGTATTTGAGCGTACTGAAAATGGCTCTTTTATTATAACGAAGCTCGATCGAGATAGAGATTCAATGGGTAAAGCATTGATCCTTTACGACGCATTTTTAATGTTTTCAAAGCAAGATAAAGATCTCGCAGATCTGATTAAAGAAACTTTAAGTGCAAATTATGGCATGCAAATTTGTACAAAACATGACATTCTTGGTAATATTCCACTTGAGCATGAAGTTGCAATGACATTAATGGGTATTAGATGTCGAAGAGTCATAGTAATTGTATCTAAACATTTTTTAAACTCGCCAGCTGATACGTTTATGGCAAAATATTCTCAACATATTGGAATTGAACAATCGACTAGGAAAATAATTCCATGCTTAAGAGAAGTGTGCAATATTCCATCCAATATGAAAATATTATTTCACTTGAAGTACTACAATACTAGTAAACTTTTTAACTTTTGGAAAAAAATTTACGAAGCACTTGATTTTACTATTGATGATGAAAAAAACGCTTATGATGATAAAGAAAAACTGGAAAGGATTCCATATACTAAGTACTATCCCATTGAAGTACCGATACTAGAGCCAACACCTGACATTCCTGTTAACGCACCAAGTAATGATGAAGATACGAAACTTGAAAAAAGTGAATTGGCAATGCAAGGTGGTAAAAATGCATATATGACTATACAAAATTTTTTGAAGAAAGAAGAGCAAAAGAATAGAGCGGATATCCAAATACCATTCAAAGCAATCAGGCAATTTTTTAACAAAAAACGAATGAATAAATTTAAATTTAAACCAAACTTAACTTCTTTGTGCTAAAATAGCAAAAAAAATATTTTTATATGTATAATATATTTTAATTTTTATTATAATCTTAATCATCATAAAAATTTTTATATAACATTCAAGAATACACTATAACTTTAAGATAATCTCTACTTCATTAAAACATTATTTTTTTTTTATTATTTTAAGAGTAAACCAATTATTATATTAAATATATGATTTTTATATTTGTTTAAAGTTTTTTGTTAAAATTATGAATCAAAATATTAATAAAAAAGAAAAAAAGAAAAAGCTTTGATTTAAAAAAAATAGATTCAAAGCAAATGTTTATTACTGTAAAGTAGATAAATCTAATATACGATGACCTTCTGTATATTGACGAAAAAAGAAAATGAGAAACCGTATATTGATGAAAAAAACATTCAAATTTAGCGTTTATTGACGAAAAATAGATTTTCAAAAATTTATTAGAAATTTGAGTAAAATTTATACATTGACAAACCTTTTTTTTGCTTTGAAATAAGTATTTATGTGAAAAACATTTAAAATGCTAATATTTAGAAATGAATTTAGTGATTAGAAATGAAAATATATAAATTTTTCTTTATTATTTATTCAAAAACGTACATAATTTAATAGACGATTTCAGCGTATATTAACTTCAAAATAACGGTCTATTAAATTATCTACGTTTTTATTGATTATTCAATTTTTTTCCGTTACATCGTACTGTAATTTTCAATTATTTTTATAACTTTTTTAGAGGTTAGGTATTAGCATGTATGTTTCGTATCGTAGAGTATCTTCCAATTAATTTCTTTTCTTGAATGTTCAAAATGTTTATCGGGATGGAAGAAACCCAGTCTACTACAAGCATGCGATCTACATTTCCAAACTCGGCACTTAAAGAATTTTACAATAGAAATTTATTTGATAAAGAGAAAAAGACTGAAAATAAAAATAAGGATTGAGTAATGGAGTATGAAATTTTTGTAGAAGATCCCATCTTTATGGAAAGTGATGAATATATTTAATAAGTTAAACCTTAAGAAATAACGATGTTAAGAACATGAATTCAAAGATTTTACGAAATCGAAAAGTTAATTCCACCTTAACAAAGAACTTTGGGAAGATTGTCCTGTTCCATCATTACTCATGACATACGATGAATTAAAAGGAATTGATTATCTTGAAATGCTAATAAAATGGTAATTAAATGTGTCCACAAAATAGTCGACGATAAAGATTTGTAATTCTTAATTGATAGCGAACTGACAAAATAAGCACATTTAAAAACAGATTAAAAAAGGAAACGTCAATTCAAAAGTTTCATCCATTGGTTGAAGCTTCTTATATAATATTAGCAAAGAACCGAAATTTAGTAAGATGGTTAAGAGGTCGTAGGATTGAAAAATAAATTGGTAACAACACAGAAATCCTTAAGTAGCATGTTAAAGATTACACTATTCTACATATTGGCAAAAATCGAGCCGCAGAGCGGCCACTATGATTTTCAAAAACTGTAGACAAAGTGTGATCAAATGCGCCCTGATAGAATTCTACAGCACGTCAGGGACGATAGTTATCAAGCTTTGGATTTCCAAGAAATTTAAGCTATTTTAGTGCACTTGGAAATTTTTATAAAATATTTTTTCTTTTTTTTTAGGTTTCCATGATTTAATTGTAAATAACAAACGATTATAAGAAGATTTTGTTCCTAGAAATTTTTTCATTTTCGAACTAAAAAGTGAAAAATAAGGCATTACTGAATAGTAAAAAAAAATAACATTGAAAGGTCTTATTTTTCACTTTTTAGTGCGAAAATGAAAAAAGTTCTAATTAAAGAATCTTCTTATAATTATAAAATCGTAAAAACCTAAAAAAATTAGAAAAAAAAATTTATAAAAATCTCCAAGTGCACTAAAATAGCTTCAATTTCTTCGAAATCCGATAACTACCGTCTCTGACGTGCTGCAGATCTCTATCAGGGCTCGTTCGATCACATTTTGTCCACAGTTTTTGAAAATCATAGTGGCCACTCTGCGGCTCAATTTTCGCCAATTTGTAGAATAGTGTTTTTTTTAATATTTTTAAGGCGTCGCCTTTAAATTACAAACTATTTTAATTCAGGAGATTTCGATTCAGTCATTTTCAACTGTTTAAATTTTATGACTGTGTTTACTTTTTCCCGGAGAAAACCAAATATTCATCACATTTTTGAAAAATCTTTCTTCCCAATGCATCGTATTATAATTTTAAAGAGGATGAAGTTTGAAAAAGAATACTTTGAATTTCATTTTCTTATAAACATTTCTATTTCATCTAACCATAATTACATCAAATCTTAATCTTAATTAAAATTTTAAAAATATTTTTAATTTACAATAGAAATGAAAAATTTCCACTCCTAATAATCCCTGTATCTCGCCTGTCGTCTATGATGCATTAAATGGGACAATTGCAACACACAATTAACTTGCTGGAAATGCATTTGTCTTGTCGTATATGTGTTGCTAGCGGCACAAACTGGTTGCGGTGTGTAACTTGAAAAGCTATTTAATTGTGGTAAATGCTTAAAAAGATTATTTAAGACAGTTTGTCGACTCAACCCATCAATATCTGGTAGTGTCAGAGCTCTCAATTTATGTCCATATGACAAAATGTGATCTAACGTACTTGATTCCAAATAGTGATTTACATTTGTTGAATGAATATGTAAATTAGTCAAATTCTTAAATAGTGGCAAAATTGCAGCGATAATGTAATTTAATGAGGTAACTGCGGAATCGTATGTGATTTTAAGTGTATGCAAATTTGGACAAATTTTATGAAGATGCATGATATCAGCTGGTGTTGTAATTGGATATTCAAAATTCAATTGTCTCAAATAAGGTCGTGTCACATTTAAATTTTGTACAATTTGTGATAACTTTTGATGCGTCATCGGTGGCAGATAATTTTTTACCTGTACTTTTTCAAGTTTAGGCCAATTTTTGATGAACTCTTGAATGTACGATGCTGGTATTGTGCAATTTTGTACTTGAAATTCAAGATGCTTTAAATTAGGGAAACTACCTGTGAGTGCAAGGTAACATTTATTGCATGTACAATTATTCCACTTGATTTTCAAGTACTCGACTTTTGTGAGATTTAAGAGGGAATGCGAAAATGAACATCCCTCGTAATCACACTCAATTTCAAGTGATCGTAAATTTTGATAATTTTTCAATTGATCAAATTTGGCATGACGTTGAATGAGTTTCAATTGCAAGACAGTCATTTGTTGGCATTGCAACATCGGAATTTCCATGCATTCTAAATGCACTTCCCGTATATTTGGATTATTTTTCAGTGCATTTGCAAGGAAATTGTAATTTGGTCTGTCAGCTTTATAATGCAATTTAATGACAGTCGGATGGTTTTGTTTAATGAAATCATTCATATTTTCTGTGATATTTTGGGCACCATTAAAAACACCCACATATTGATACAGTGGAGCAAATTTAATGCTATTCAATGTCGGATGCATGCTCATTAACGGTTGATTGTGATACCCAAAGGGCTCGGCATCGATTCTCTTTAATCTTGGCATACTTTGTCTGAGAAATTCAATATCAGAAAATGAGCAAATACTGAAATGACTTGGCTTGCAAATAATCTCCTCGACATTTTCAAATATTTTTGCATGACCAAGAAATTTATCTTTCACTGTGAGAATGCCATAGAAGCATGTCAAGGATTCATGGGTAAATTTATAAGAAATTACTTTTGGCATCGCCAGAGCAATTGATGCAAATGAGATATTTGTATCACTCTCAATTCGTACATGAGTGATAGATTTACCAAGAAATTCCCAAAACGATCGACTTCCATTACTAGACCAGTCTTCCTCGCAATTCTCATCGATTGTGAGCATCTGATATGAATATTTTGACCTCATGATGACACTTGCTGGTGGATTACACACATTAATTACACAATTTGCGAGGTACAAATGACGATCCGATCGAAATATTGCACGTGTCATGAGAAGATGAAGCCATCGTTGACAGACGAGCTTGCAATTGAGACGATCCCATTTTGGAAGGAGGCGTAAAATCAATTCGATTATCTATTATAATGAAAAAAAAATGCAAATTATTGAAAATTTTATATGAAATGAAAAAAAAAATTATTTTACCTCATCATATAAATCATCGATGCACTTCGGTTTAGAAACTTTTGAAATCATAATTTAAATAATTAAATAATTAAAATTTTTACGTCGATTTGACTCCGTTCTCGTTGAATTTCAATCAACACTGATCTCATTTTATCTTTTAAATGTTCTTATATGCAATTTAAGGACAAAAATCAGAACAGGTAAGAAATTTAGAGTAGAAATGGTACTGCTATGACTCAATTTGATGTTGATGGGGACGCCTTGTAATTTTTAATAAAAAAACATGGAAAAAATATTCTACGCACACATTTAATTTAATTTTATTTTCTAAAAATTGTATCAAAACTTTCTAAAAAATCTACTCGCATGACCGAATTTCCTAATTCGGTTTTCTAAGTCTAGGTTTGGTTCTACAAGGGCACCACCGAGGTCTCATTGAGTCCTATTCTGGTGATTTCTAAGTCTAATATTTGAATGAAAAAATTTAGTCACTCGTTTGACACACTAAAGCTACACTACGTTTAATCCAGTGCTTGACATTATAATTCCCAATTGCAAGCAAAATTGGCAGGACATAATTCGTTGAATGGCCTGTTGTTGACAATTCGCCTCTGCGTTCCAGGGTTTTATAGACAGGGCATTTATAGCGACCCGCTTCTTCAAGCTCTGTGTTAAGCACTGGTTTGAAATGAATCAAAGGCATAACATCCAGTAAAACTTTGGGTAATTGTTCATCGAGACAACCGCGTTCAACGAGCCAGCGAGCTCCGTCAACAAAAAGTCCGTAAACATAGACGCCGATATCAGCTGATTTTTTGGAGCTGTTGAATTGAAATTAAATGAAATTGTTTTTTTTTCTAAATCAATTAAAAACTGCTTACTTTGTTTCACGTTTCACAACAAAATCAAATGTGAGGGTGTCAATTGGGATCCTGTACTGTCGCGCATAATTTTGCATGGCACCTGTCAAGAATGCTTGTGTGAAATAAAATCCTGAAATCCAAAATGCAGCTGGTTTTCCAATGTCACTCCATTCCTGCAAGAATCGAAGTCGTTCCAAAAAGTCTTGAATGTAACTTGCAACCGGTTTCAAGCTCGGATACGATTTTTTCATCCATCGCGTTGGAATTTTCTTGAAAATAATTGAATTGCACGTGTCTTCAAGTTCGGGTGTCATAACGAGAAGACCCTTAATCGCCTTTTGAACGTCCACACAAGTCGTTTTCAGTTCAAAGAGGAGACGATTGAAGCGTTCCATTTCCTGGACGAGAACTGTATTCATGGATTCATTGTAATCAACGGGATATTTTTCTTTGACTGCCTCTAAATCGGTCAATTCTGGTAATCTGTGAAAAAAATATGTAGAATGTGATCGTGTATGATATACATGAGCGCATTTCCATAGATAGAAAATTCAAATATTTTGCAAAATCTGGAGATAAAGAATTTAATTTGTGCTTTTTAGGTTTTTTGATGCTTTCTGGGTTTTGCATAACGGTTTTTTTTTGAATTTTTCTTTTGTACAACGGTTTTTTATGACACAAATGGACGGATATCGATAGAAATGCGCTTAACAGTTCATTTAAGTTAAATTTCAAGTAAATTTGTACCTTTTTTCGATTTCCATGACAGTTATCAGCAAATTCTTTTCAGCGTCAGCATCAATTCCAGCACTTTGCTTTCCTTGTGTCAGCATCATCGATTCCAGCAATAAATTTGACGTATTCAAATCCCTCATAATACCAGCATTTGGATGTAAACCATAAATTTTGGGACTCGGCAATATCGGGACATTTTCCTCAATAAATTTGACGACTTCACGCCACTCTGTCTTTCGTGGAATCCCAAAACTGACATCCGATGAAAATTTATACGAGAAATCGTTGACAATCTTTTCATTGACATAATCATCCAAAATTGTACAAATCAGACGTCGATCCCATGCGTCTGTGACACGTCCACCGTAATTACATTCGCCGGTTAAGTACGAAATGGCCATGTATGGCACTTCCTCATAGATATTCAAGAAAATCTGGAGTTGTTGCACCGATATTTGGAAATCTGATTCATTGAAGCCATATGGAATGTTCCAACCTAAACTTCCAAATTTGCGACGTTCGAGTACGATTGCATGGAAAAAACATATTCCGTATAAGAGTTTTGTGAATGCACGATCTTTGCCGGGACATCCAGTATAAAATTTCTCATCACTCATCGGTTCGGAAGTATATGATCGTAGCAAATTCTGACGTAATCCTGTGGGCGGTTCATTTGTCATTTTAATTCCATTTTGTAGAATTGCTGTAGGAAATTTATCCCAAGGATATGAAGTGAGCCAAAGTCGGAATGTCGCTTCAGTATTTAACATATCCATGTTTTCCCAAATGTATTCGAGAGTTGGCATCCATGATGTTGCTAAATGACAATTCTGCAGACAAATCCATGTCCCATCACGTTGAGCCTTTTCAATCATACTTTGAGCGATTGGGCCTTGACCTTGTCCCAATGAAATTGCTTGAAATGTCTCATCAAATCCCATTCTTTCGGCAAAAAGGAGTAAACTTGACATTGGATCAGCTCCAGGACTGAGGATGAAAATGAGAGGACTAAGACAATTTGAGTCCTCATACGATTTTGCGATATCAAATTGAGGTGGCATCACATAATGTTCCCCCAGTTCCTTTGCAACAAACAAAGTTATTGCAGCAGCAACTTTATCCGGTCTAATTGCATGTAAAATAATCATTTTCTCAAATGCATTTGTTGACTCGGCCCATGGCGAGGGAATTGTCTCACATTGCGGATCTGAATAATCGAAATACCGTTTCCAGCTTGCGAGATTACTCACAAAGTTCTCGACAAATCCCGTAAATACACTGAGTTGCTCTAATCGATTAATGTCATCCCACATTTTCTCAATGATCCAGTCAGGAGCGGGATTTGGTCGAGTCACTTCACGCTGCTCACCGCCAGAAATCAAAAATTGAAATTCATTTTGATCGATTTGGTTATTTGCCAACATGACTTTCGATGTCAAGATGAATGAGAACAAAAGTTTGTCCTTTTCAAACAACGATCGACAAATGTTGTTGTATAAATTGCATGTAATTGCATCCATTAAAAATTTGAGTCTTTTATGTAAATCTTTGGACTTATTCGCATGTTCAATTGAGTAAACGTACAAATTGATGAACCATGCAAGAGAAAATTGGTACATCGGATCGATGTTAGGCAAGTCTGTGATACAATAATAAAGCACAGATGAATGAGATGCAACTGGTTTGTAACTCAGACGAAAACTTTCAATTTTTTCTTCCGTTACTTTTGCATCCGCTTGCTTATTTTTGATTTCAATTGAGAGGATCTTCGAATCATCAAGCATCTTAATCGCAGTTTCGTCCTCCAAAATGTCGCCTTTCGATTCAGACAAGGTTTTCAAAATGTTATCTTCGACATTTTTCAATGTAGCTTTATTTTTTGCACTTTCAACAATTAAATTTTGTCGCAATTCCTGCAAATCCGGACGTTCCTTGGCCACAACAATGCCAAGCAGCTGATCTTCCAATGCTTCAATGGTCAAAGCGAAATTCACAATCGTAAGTTTATTGAAAATTTCTGGCAAGTAATGCGGATTCCTCAGATTTGATGTAAAATACAGACGGAATTTGGGCGACATTGGAATCACGTTGTCTCCGAGACTGATGCTCTCATGACCCCCAATTTGGAAGGTGTTGCGAGCGAGAAGGGTGTCCAATGAAACATCAATGTCCTCAAATACGTTTTCAATGAGGGCTGCATATCCAAATTCAATGCATTGTTCAAGTTTCTAAAAGGAAAAATAAAAATTTTGGGTGTGAAGTTTGCACCTTGATACGAAAAAAATATTCATTTACCTTCATGTAATCACTTTGAGAGAATTTAAGGACCCGAATTTGATTATTGCGTTCCATTGTTTTGATCCACTTGTTTGCCTGTCCTTGAGGATCGATGAATAAACTGTAGCGCTGAGAATTTTGCATTATAATGGCATTTTCGGCGGAGAAATTGTCTCTGGGGAGGCCACAGATGTTCCAATGTTGGGTCTTCAAGAAATATTAAGATTAAAATTAATGCAAATTACAATTAAAATTCAAAATTACCGTTATATCTGATCCGAGCACGTATGAAAGCGAGTACTCTGGTGTACATGGAATATTTTCCTTCTTACAATTATTGAACCAATTTTGCACTGTTTTGTTCCGATAGTAGCTCGTTAATGGTGCTAAATATGCGATAATTCCACATGAAAGTAAAATGTCACCAGCTAAGCTATCGTAAGCTTCCTGTAAATGTTCCGCAGCTGCAATCCATCGAATTTTCTCACCAGCTAATCCACTGATGAGAGTTTCAGCACGAATCAGTTTATTTCGACAGGCTTCAACTTCATCCTCAACTTTTTTCTTTTTCACATTTGCTTCAGCCAAATTAATGTTCAATTCACGAACACGTGCTTCGAGTGCCAGGGCGAGCGATCGCTTTTCATTCAAAATTCTCATTGTATCTGCGTATTCCCTTTCAGCAACTTCAAGTTTTAACTTTTTCGGTGCAACTTCTTTAGCGATTTTGTCATATTTGTCCATGGCAATTACCCATTTGCATAATCCTTCGGCAGCACTGGAGGCTTTTGCAACGACTTCGGGTTTAAAGTCTGGATGTGGAATGAACTCCTTTCGAATGCGTTTCATTATGTCAGCGTTAATGTTGTCTTTATCGTATTCTTTTAATGTTTGTAGGAATGCCATATCTCCGAGAATGCGCTTACTTGGACCCCAGTAATCCAGGATTTTGCGACCAGTTGCTGCATCGTTAATTCTATCGGGAGGAATTCCTTTCATAACAACCACAGCAGCCATTACAAGTTTAACGGCAGATGGTGGATTTTTCATTGATTTCACTAAAGTGATGTCAGCTGGCTTCAATGTGTTCAATGCTTCAATTGCATCTTCGAGAATAGGAATTGCAACTGCTAAATCGGCCTCACAATCAGCTTTCAGTACTTGAGCTTCAGCTGCTTGAATATTTGCAACAACTTCATCTTTTTTGACTTGTTCTGTCGCGGCAGCCGCATCAATTGATTCCTTTTCAATTTGTTCTGTCATTTTACGTGAATTTTCCGCCATAATCAATAACGTTGGTTGTAATTCATTCAATTCTTTTTGCATTACCGCAACAGCTTCAGTCGCTTCCTGTAACTTATCCAAACCGATAATGTATCGCATTTTACTTGCCATTGTCTCGTCTTGCTTAATTTTTATTAGTTTTGTGTAGGATTTGATCAATTCGAGATACGATGCTGATGTAATGTAAATGATGCGACCAGTTGATGCGAGGAATTCTTCTCGCATATTAATTGCTTCGACATGGAAATACTTGCAAGCACGTACAACGGCCTTGTTAATGTCTTGCGGGACATTTAAATTTTGCATGTAACGTTCGGCGACCATTTCAAGTGAATCCTCGGGCCATGGTTCAAACCAATCAATTGTGCAACAGTTGACGAGCGAGGGGTAAAGACGTGTCCATGTACGAAAACCAGATCCAATTGGTGAAAAACAAAGTACGATGTGGAGTTTTTGCTTGCAACGACTGATGAAATATTGAAATACTTGCAATGGAGAAATATCTAGATTGCGATTTCCACCTTGAGCTGCTAATCGAACCAGTTCAAGGACTTCCTGTTTTTCATCAATGGCAAATATGTTGGGGACTTCACCCAAATTCAACAGACAATCAATGTCCTGTAAAAATCCTTCAAGTTTAATTTGAGCTTCAGTAAATAAAAATACGGAATCGCGTCCCAGTCCACCAGCGATTCTCAATAATTTCTTTAAATCGTCACGCCATTCATTCATTCCATAATTTTTGGTGATATCTGGTTGGAAAAACTGTTGATTGCAAATATTCGCTGCTAATCGAGTCAACGATTGACGACCTGACCCTCCAACTCCGACCAGCAAGGCACTTCCGCCAGGTATCGTCATGATACGACAAACACGGTTCAAGTGCATCAAAGCATATTGAAAGAAAACGATATTCATCTTCATCCGCGTCGTTGCATTATATTCCTCTAAGTTTTTGTACGCCAGATCACGAAAAGCTCGGATATCAAGAATTTCTTCATATTTTCTCTCTTCAAAATCGATGTCCATGTGAAAATAACTGCCAAAAAACAGATTATTCAATTTTTCTCGATCAATAAATCCTTTGTCATCGAGATAATTTTCAAACAAATCCTCAATCCTGTCTTTGAACACATCCTTGATACAATCCGCTAATTTGGTGAACACCAATTTGCGATCAACATCATTTACAAGACGATCAAAGAACACTCTCATGATTTCATGGAACCAAATACGAGAGAAAATCTTCTTACTTTCAACTGACTCCTTTTTCAGGAGACAGCAACCCATCACAACTCGTGCGACATCTCTCAAATTAAAAACATAATGACTTTTGGCTGGAGTTGGACGCAAATTATCACATGCAAATTTATACGTTTCAAGGGTTGCATTGACAATTTGATTACAATTTGTAATGACATCGGATGAATGTCCAGATCTTTTATATCCATCCAATAGCACAGCAGAGAAAATTCGATGCATTGTCTCATCGGAGAAATTATTGATAGAGAAAATATTGAAATGACATAAAAATCTTGCATAAACATCTTGACGACTGCCACCAACTAATCCACATGCTGCGATTATGAGGATATCAAAGACATGGATTGGTGTTGCATCGGTGGCATCATACCAGGTTTTGTGATCGAAATATTGTCGGACTAGTTCGATGGGCGGTTGGGCACCGTAAACCTCCTTTGCCGGCATATTCATGTCATCGATGAACAAAACACATTTCTTGCCTTTTGGAGGTCCATACAAACCACGCTTGTGTTTGTGAAGTTTGGTGATGACAAGTTCTTGGGTTTGTTCGGCCGTGATTTGGGTGGTGAAGGTGATGAATGTTGGGATGAATTCTTCAGGATCAAGTTTGACCAAATAATTTTGAATGTAGAAACTTTTTCCGGTGCCAGTTGGACCGACCAGGAGCATTGGTTGACGGTGCTTTAAATGGAATTAGTGAATTTTTTGATTGAAAACTTTAAAATAAAAGCCAAGTTACCTTGATATGCAGATCCAACATGTACATGTAGCGTGCAGTGTCAATCGTGGGAATTTGCACTGAAACTCCAGATTCAGGTTTTTGCAGGCGAACAAAATCCGGCCAATATTTCCAGATCCCTTTTTGCTTGAAAACGTAATAGTAGTCAAAAACGATTCCTTCTGGTGGTACCAAAGCATCAACTTTTCCATGTTTATCAGGAAATGGATTGGCATCGTCAGTTCCTTTCCAAACCTGAAAAGTAAATTAAATTACTCAGTTTTATTGTAAATTGATTTTATACTTACTTCCCGGTAATAATCATCGAATTTAATTCTCGACTCGTAATCCAAAATTCCGCCGATTCCCCATACAGCTGCCATTAAAAGTGCATTTTGATACCAGGATGAAACATATTTCTGATAATCTTCTGGATTTTCTTCACAAGCATCCGCCATCAACATTTCAAGAATCGAAAGTGTCGTCATGAGTAATTTCGTATCACCAGGATATAAAAGTTGTTTGCAATTCTTTTTCACAAACAGAATACACCCAGGAACAATCCATCTCAACAAATCCATGACATAGTCCTTGTAACCATCCATCCAGGCAGGATCTTGTCGATCACACCACGTAAGAGCAAAAGCTTCCCATCCCAAAGTCACCGGTTCCATGTAAATCATTCCACATCGTGATACTGTCGCTGGCGATGCTTGTGACAAATCCATCACCTCAAATATCATCGACATGTTATTATTCATGCTGATAACTTCCCCCGATGTGAGACACAGCTTTTTATTGTCATCAAGCACCGTATTCATATTTTCAATCCAAACTGCATCAACGGGTCCATCAAATATGAGCCACTTACGACACGGAGTCGTATCGACAGCAAATGATCTGAATATGCGTGATGCGATTCCGTCAGTCCATTCATAACTAACAGGATCAAAAGCACCGTAAAGTTGTCCTAATGTCACAGCTTTTGGATTCACAATTCCAATGTAAACTTTTTGAAAATAATCATTAATTCCCTTATCTTTCAGGAGCTCCATGCATCGTGCCAGGACTTTTAAGGTTGATGATTTACCGGCATACGGTTCACCGACCATCATAAATCCATGTCGAACAATCATCATTTCAAATGTTTGAATGACTTTGATGAGGAAACTCTCCAAGGGTTGCAAGCAAAGCTCCTTACACACTTTATTAAAAGTATCCGTCAATAAGCCATAATCGGGTTTTGGCAGACTAACACCAGGAAATAAATCGCTAATGATACCATTGAACAATGGCACGTCAAATGACAAGAATTTCGGTAAATTTACATCGATTAATGATCGTAACAGTAAAATTTCCTCATCTTCATCTGGATATGTCTTTTTCAGGTTACCACACGCTTGCAACACAGTTTTCACTGCTCTCATTCCATAATCGTAGTGATTTTGACTTGAAAGCTGTTCGGAACACAATCGATATGTTGTGACAATTTTAACGGATAACGATCTGGCATTGACAAATCCAAATGAGTACAGTGAAATTTCTCCAATCATGGCGTAATCTGGAATCATCATTGCAACTGTACGAAAAAGGACTTTTAAATTATCGGGAAGTTCTGATCGACCGGCATATCCGGGATTCATTGTAATGCAGACATAACAAGCTGGATTGAGTTCAATTTCGGTTCCTTCAAAGAGGAATTTCTTGGATTTTGCTCTCACTGCTTGGATAATACTCAAAATTTGCTGGGCCACGACACTGAGTACTTCGAGTTCAATTCGATTAAATTCATCAAAACACGCCCACGCACCACACGATGCAAGTCCTTTGAAAAATTTGCCCATTGCTTTGTAATCCAGTCCATCAGAGCAATTAAAGACTTTACATTGCACTGCAAGGGCTTTTGCCAGATCTTTCGTTGTTTCTGTTTTACCAGTCCCGGCTGGACCTTCAGGAGCTCCATTTAAATGCAGTTGATATGCACCCATTAGGGTTCGATAACAGCGATCCGTTAGTGGTGTAATGACCAATCTATCAGAATTTCCTAAATATTCACATGCAAATTTAACGGCAGCATTTATAATTTTCACCACAACATTTCCCCCCTCAAAATAATACCGGAGTTGCGATAACCATCGAAAATCCTGTTCAGAATTGACCTTCATTTGAATCAGCTCCTCGACAACATCCTTTGCGTGTACGTCAATGACAATTAGGGCTTTAATTGTAATTCTTTGTAAGTTTGTAATGTCCTTTGACCGAATTAAGGTCACAATTTCATTCAAATCCTCGTTAACTTGATCGAAGAAATTTAAAATTAATTTGGGATTTTTGAATAGGAAACATGAATGCATTTCAGCGGCCCAGAAAATTTGTGATACACAGAGAATTATCATTCCAGGCCAATCTAGGACCCATTCAGATCGGGATTTTTTAAAGTATGCACTGTAACTTTGATTGATTTGATGACGAATAGCGAGTAGCATCTCTTCTTGGACACGTAACAGCCATTTTTCGACACTGCCACGTGCTGCTTCAGTTGAAATTTTGTTCAGGAATTTTACCTTAAAAGAAAAAATTTAGTTTACATTATGGAATGGGGAAAATCATAGAATTACCTCTTCATTTTCGACACTCATCATTGAATGAATCACCAAATTCAAATCAAAATGCAATCGATTAATTCCTTCAAAGCACTTGCTCAAATGTGGTTGAACTCTCAACGGATCCTTAGTTTCAGATAAAATTTCCAACATCTCATCATTTGACAGGAAGAAGAATCGCGGAAAATATAATCGTTTTTTCTCCAAATACGCATTTACTCCATTTGTGATATCTTCCAACATGGCATTTGCATCTTGCATGGCTTCAAGTAGTCCAAGAGTGGCAGCTGTCTCAACTACCAAAGGTTGATGAACGACAAATTCCATGTATTGCTTATAAATTGCATCAACTTTCACAAAAAGTTCTCCTTCCTCGGGCATTTGTGCCACAATGTCAGCTGATGAAAAAATTGGGAGCAAATATAACCAAGTGGCCTGTACTCGACCCCATTGTTCAAGAGTTTTATTGATACGAGTCAATTTTGCATACCATGCCTTGACTTCATCTTCACACGGTTTTACGAATGCCGAACCTCGCATTGCCAGTGTTTTTACGATATGATCGTCGAGAATGCACTGAAATTGAAATTTAAGAAAAAAAGTTGCAATTATCGGAATTGACCTGTACTTTTAATGTATGTCAAGGCCTTTTTAAAGGCCGTTACTAAGTAAAAATATGTAACACCTGTTAGATATTTAATTTTTTCTTTCAAAGAAACTTGAAGCAACATGTAGTTTAAAAAAAAAACTTGTTGATCTCAACCACATGTTGCTGCATCGTAACGGTCACCATAGATTTCAAAATTTATTTAAATTTCAAAACAATTTTCAATTTAAAAAAAAAAAAATGGCGGACACTCACCTGAATATCATCCAAACTTGTCAAAATATTAATATTTGTATCCTTGTAAGTGCTGAAAGTGAATTGAACGGTCTCCCATTCATGTATCATTGCCGCCAGATTTTGCTGGAGTTGCAATTCCTTATTTGCACTGATGCTAATTATCTCAAATTTGTCTAAAATGTGTTCGATTTTGAAATTTAGGATTTTACGCAAGGTCGTTCCAGCGTTAGGAGCCACATCAAAACCTATTTTATTGTTAAATGTATAAGAATTTGACATGAAATCCGAAATTTCAATGAATTACCTGCAATATCTGACATTTCATCCCAGTGCCGATCACGCAGAGCAGGATTGCACATGATATTGACAACGTAGACCCCCATTCGGAATTCTTTTATCCAAGATGTCATTCTGGTACATAATTTTAAGGGAACTGGATGTTTATCTGGATCAGGGTCCTCCATTTGGCCTTTGAACTTACAAACTGAGTCCTTCAGTTGATCGGCTTTGATTTGAGCGCGGTAATATTTTTGGGTTTTCTGAAATTCACGATTGAACTCGTCAGTGGTAGATGAAACAATTTCAGGTTCCAAATATTCAAAAGGACCATCCATCCAAACGTAGTAATGTCGAAGCCAGCGCATGCAGAGTCTGGAATTGAAAAAAAAGTGAAATGTGTTCGTGAATGATTTACACAAGCGCGTTTTCCTCTTCCGTCCTTTGTAGTTTGTTCAGGTTTAAGAAACGTTTTTAAGGTATAAGAAAAATTTTTAGGTTTCGCCAAATTTTTTTAGGTTTCGTCTAATTTTTTAGGTTAAGTCGAATTTTTAAGATTTTATCGAACTTTTTAGGTTTTGTCGAATTTTTTATGTTTTGTCTAATTTTTTAGGTTTTGTCAAATTTTTTAGGTTTCGCCAAATTTTTTAAGGTTTCGTCTAATTTTTTAGGTTTAGTCGAATTTTTAAGATTTTATCGAACTTCTTAGGTTTAGTCGAATTTTTTTGATTTTATCGAACTTTTTAGGAGTTGTGGAATATTTTAGGTTTCGTCAATTTTTTAGGTTTTATCGAATTTTTTAGGTTTTGTCGAATTTTTTAGGTTTTGTCGAATTTTTTAGGTTTTTTCTAATTTTCTAGGTTTTATCGAACTTCTTAGGTTTATTCGAATTTTTTAGGTTTCGTCTAATTTTTTAGGTTTCGTCTAATTTTTAGGTTTTGTAGAATTTTATAGGTTTTCTCAAGATTTCAGTTTTCGTCGAATTTTTTAAGGTTTTATCGAAAGCTTTTTATTCAAAGTGACCCAAACAAACGGACGCACGGAATAAGTGCCCACAGTTCTTGCATTATTTTTCAATTGATGTGAAAATTGATAAATTTTACTCACTTAATTAGCAACATAAACGGAACCACAAACGTCTTGATACTTTCAAGAGTCGGATACATGGATTTCGGGAACTTGAAGAGCAATTCTTCCTTATTTGTCCAAGTCACATAATCATCCAACACCACAATTTGCTCCAAGAAATTTTCAAGAATCGTATGATAATCACTCAACTTTTCAACTTCACACATATCATTGATCACGACCAAATGTGGTATCAATTCATCAATTTTGTCACTCAAGGATCTAATGACCTCCTGTAACTTTTCCTCAAATTGAAATTTATATTGCTCATAATTTTGACTATTTGTCTCAAATGCACTTTCGATATTGTGCATCCAATTAACTGTGCGGACCTGTAAATCGAGGAGGTCTTGGGGAAGTTCTCGTAATTCAACTAAAATCCCCATAACTTGTAAGGATTTTTGGATTCGTTCACCTAAAATGTCAATGTAGGTATTTTTGACATACATCATGTATTCACCATTTTCAGTGAGCTGTTCGGTACTTTTTGGAATTGCAAGTGCTTTATTTTTAATTGTCTCGAATTCTTTACAGATCGCCAAGTTTTCTTGACGATGACCTTCAACGAGTTTATCGACAATTTTATCAACCAAGCCTTGGGCAATATTTTCCAGACTCTTAATGGCTTCACTTTGATTCACAATTGCGATATCGAAGAATTCCCTTGAAACCAAACGCTTGATTTTATCAAGGTAAATTTTGAATTCTTCAATTTTTCCCAATCTCTCTTCAAACGTATGTGGCTCTTGCAAAAAAATATCAAGTTTCGTTTCCGTGACAGGTGAATACAATTTAAAGAAATCACTTTGAAAGGAAGCCAAATAGTTGGTGGTACACTCATAAGCCTTAATCAATGACATTTTGACTCGCTGTAATGCATCTTGACGATAAATGTCTCCAATTGTGATTTTCCACAAAACTCCGCGCATCGTCGCACGAGCAGTCTCCTCAAAGCTGTATGTAATTGGATCCATGTGATCTCCAACGGCCAAAATATCATCAATGAATTCCTGGAATATGAAGATAATCTCATTGATACTGGGGGCTAAAATGAGTCCACCTTCCATGCAAGCAATCGTTTTGATGAAGGGCATTCTTTCACGATCCAATATGACATGATTCAGGTGATCAATTGTTCGGATCTTCATTTCGTTAAGTTGACGGTTTATTAAGCCGCTTGCGCAATTTAATGCTCGTTCCCACATTTTCAGTGGAATTGTGCGCTTTCGATAGTGTTTATGGATTATTTTTACAATTTTTGGATACCAAATTTTTTGTAGAAATGCCGAATTACTACGCAAATCACGTTTCATGTGATCTTTCAAGTCATAGATTGAAATTTCACCGCCCGGAGTTCGATATTTATCTAATTCAACGAGATATGTAGGGAAATCTGTCGCCGAGTAATTTACAATGCATCTAATGAAAGGATGTGGAATTACTAAAATTCGTCTAATTTTATCGCGATTTTTCAGATAGTTCTGATAGTTACTTGTTCTTCCACTCCGTTGAAATCTAAAATCAACGCGTGGTGGAACAAAGTCATCAGGACCTGGTCTCAAGATTTTTTGTAAGCTATATGCTTTCATGATTCGATCAAAATCCTCATGCACATCTTTCATGAACGTGTTCACAGTTACAGGATATTTCGTTCGCAGTCGTTTCGGAGTGAAATTGATGATTTTGTTCTCGGTTCGCTTTAACATTTTTGGAATGGGAGCTTTGCTAGCATACATTCTCAATTTACGGATATAATATTCCTGGGGCCGTGGAATTAAATCATCGTCATCTGTATCAACGGACATTGGTTTTTTGCATGATTTTACTTTTTCCTTTGGAATGAAATGAAATGTAAAAAAATTAGTAATTGAAATTTTGGAAGATCAATGAAAATTTACCTCAACAGCTTTTTTCTGCAAATATGAATAATGTCTTCGTTGTCTTATTTCAGATAATCGAATATGAAGCAAGGGATTCTTCATATAAGGCTCATTATCATATTTGTCCAATTTATCGCATGGTCGATATAATTTAGCTAGCCTTTTACTCATTTTTAGTGATTTTTATCTTCAACTTTTATCAAATTCGAATTTTATATCATTGAGTGAGCGTAATTGACATGAATTTAATAATTAAAACACAAAAATTCATTTTAAATTCATTTTTTCAAAAAAAAATTAAACGTCTTTAACAAATTATTAAAATTATAAAAGGACGCCGATCGAATTCAAATCAACAACAGCATTGCGATGCATTTTGTTGTATTGGATACCGTTGCATTGGTAATGGATTTTTTTAAATTTTTTGATTGACGGAATTTTATTGTGGATGAGATCAGCTGATATTTAGACCTGTGGCATGTTCACTTGTTGAATCAAAGAAAAATTGGGTGAAGGACGTTTCCAAGGCTCATTTTGGTTGCTAAGGATATTTTTTTTTATTTGTTGCAACAAGTTTCACGGAGCAACAAGAACCTGAAGATATTTGGAAGGAAACCAATGCAACAAGTGGTTGACAATGAAAAGTTATTTAGGTGAAGGACGTTTCCAAGCAACTTTTCACTTGTTGAATCAAAGAAAAACTGGGTGAAGGACGTTTCCAGGGCTCTTTTTGGTTGTTAAGGATTTTTTTTAAATTTAATGCAACAGGTTGAGCAACTTGAGGATATTTTGATGGAAACTTATTCAACAGGAGGTTAACACTGAAAATTTTTGTAGGTGAAAGACGTTTCTAAGGAAGTAAACTTTGAAGGTCTGATGGAATTTGTTATCGGTTACTAGGATTAAGTTGAAGCAACAAGTGAAATGAAGTCAAAGTCATTTGATAAGGTTTTTACTTGAAGACAACACAATATATTTTTTTAGTCTTCATAGTTTTCACAAGAACAATTTTTTTATGGAGTGAAATTTAATGTAAATATCACTGGAAAAAGCTTTGAATTTAAAGTTCATACATACCACCTCTTTATTGACTTCAAGGCAGCTTACGACAGAGTCAAACACGATGAGCTGTTTGTGGTCATGAAAAAACTAGGCTTTGAACTGTAAGCCGGGAATGAGTGGAACAAATGAAAAGTGGAATGAGGTAAGTGAATGACGAAAGTGAATGGGAGTTGACAGTTGAGTATCAAATGTGAAAGTAATGTAAAGTATAACACCTAGAAAAAGCCAAAAACTTAATAAAATAAAATTTATATTCCAAGTTTAATAAAATAACTCTTTTCTTTCGCGTTAAAAGGCCATAGTGCAGTGATATTGGTCTAGACGTAAGCAACTTCTTTCTGGAGGTGGGAAAACCATCGTAGAAAATTAACTTATATGATTAGTGGCCATGACTCTTAATGGATCTAGGAGCAAAATAAGGCTTGGAAATAAAGTGTCGGAATCTTTTGCCACCAAAACAGGGCTTCGGCAATGTGTCGCTCTGTCAACTCTGTTATTTAATGTCGCTTTATAGAGTGCAATGAGACGTGTTGCCATCCAAACATTCCGAATACTTGCAACAGGTTTGAAGCAGGTCTTAGGATTTGCCAATGATCTCGATATTGTAATCAGAACGCTAGTAGGAGAAGCGTCCAAATTAGGTTTAGAAATTAATGAAACAAAAACCAAGGACATGAAGACAAATCCAAGAACAGTTCCACATCAAGAGGCAAACAACATCAACATCAATGGTCAACGATTCGAGATCGCCGATGAGTTTGTATACCTGGAAGTACTTTTTCTTGTAGATGGCGACACTTCGTTAGAAATCAAGCGAAGGAAGGAAGGAAGTGTGTCATCTACAAAACAATAAGGCCAGTCGCATTATGCGGGTCCAAAACCTGGCCACTTACCAAGAGCGATGAACAGCGGCTACTGTCATTTGAACGAAAGGTACTACGTACTATCTTTGATGCCATAAGTGAAGATGACAGAAGGAGAAGAAAGTATAACTTCGCGCTAGAGCGCTTATATGCATAACTAACCATAGTTGCAACGGTAAAGGTCAACAGACTTCAGTGAGCTGGTTATTTGGCACGAATGGACACCGACCGACCCCAGTACGCAGTACAAACTAAATCAAACTGCTTAGACATGTTAAAATGTCAATGTGTATCCAAAATTTCAATTCAGTTTAACACAGTCGTAACAATTCCAACCATTGAAATATTAAACCACCATTTTACAATTAACATTATTTATTTAACATACTTAATTTCACAACCATATCAAATAACAAACATTTGAGTAAATTCCAGGAAAAATTTCAAATTCAAACTTCTAAAATAAGAAATCGTATCAGGTTAAATTATTTAAAAGTCAACTCATACCTTTTATTACAGTAGAGTATCAATACTTTGGTAATATATAATCAAAATATCAAATTATCACCACAACACGACATACAAATGTACGTGTGAGTATGAACAACATTCACAGTTCGCGGTTTGTGTAACATTAAACTCAGTTGTTATCAAAGTGAGAGTGATAACATATATTTTTCTTATTTTCTCTCTATACACACATTTGACATATACACACACAAATGATATCCTTAAATAAAATTGGAGAAGGGAAATTGAGAGAAAATATTTTTCTCATTTCAAACTCAAAACCATTTACAAAAAAATACAACTAATATCAGTCTGCGTCGAGTTTTCATTACATTTAGTACGCTTTTTGCACAATATTATTATTATCATATTACAACACAATTCACTTCACACATTCTTACATAGAGCAAATTTTACTTTTACTTTGTCTTTTCAATTCATTATCTTAAAATAAAAATAAAAAAAATGAAATAAAATAGTTTTGCAATTACTTTGCAAGTGAGATTGAAGAAATTTACTGATTTTATTTCAAGTTTTTCGACATGAAACTGTGTGAAATTTAATTCAAAGTCTGTAACAAAAAAAAAAAATTATAATAAAAATAAAAACAAAGAATTTTCATATCAAATTACAAAACATTTGATTATTACAAGTGGAGACGCCTAGTTGTAAATTTTAAATTAATTGATTGTGATCTCATTTCCATTAAAATTAAAATTAAAATACAACCTTTGGAATGATGGTAAAATGAAGGGAAAAAATAAGTTTTGATTAATTAACGCTGATGTTTTTCGTAGAAATATTTTATTGTTGTGTCTGAAAAATTGTTCCTATTAACTACACTCCCATCCAAATGTAAACAAGAAGAAATTAACAAACAAAATACTTAATTGACAAAAGAAAGGGATTCATTTTATATGAACGTGTATCTTCAGTTTCTGTGTAGTGAGCAAAGAAAGTGATAACATTAAAATACGAAAATAAATAAATAAAATCATATAACATTTTATCAAACAGTGAACTTTTGTGTGTGATTTAATGTTTTGATGGTAAGAAGATAATAAATTTATGTTTATTTTTTTTTATATGTACAATGTTTGCAGGCGTAAAAGCTTTATATACAGTTAAAAAGGGACGAAATTTATAGCAGTATATTTAAATTATAAAAAAAAAACCTAAAATCAAGTGGAATTTATCTATGAAAGTCTACGAAATAAATAAATAGAAAATGTGTATATGCAAAGAAATGAAGATTGATTTATCTGACATTATCATGACACGAGAAAATTTTACTTTTTATTCACACACTTTTCTTGCCAAAAATTTTGATATTAATGAGCAGGTCGGGAGTGATTCAGCTCATTTATTTGAAATTCGTTAAAATGTCTTGATTTTGTTGATCAATTGATTTTTTTTTCATTTATTTTTTGCATATATGCTCATTTTTTATTATTAATGGCAAGAAAAAAGCACCTGAAGCGTTTATTTTTACTTGTCTGTTTGATGATATTGAGCAAAAAAATGAAAAAAGTCAATAAATTGGAATATTTACATAATTTTTCATGTTTACAAGCGACTGCAGGCGATTGTTTCCTTTGTCCAAAAAGAAGATGGATTGAAAGAGCATTGGTAATTGGACAAGTAATGCACAGTCATTAGTGATTTGAATTGACATTTAATTTGAACTTTTTTTGCTCATCGTTAACCTTTGTTAAGATTGTACCGGTACAATTTTTTTTTTCGAAAATCGATTGTCGAAAATTCGAAATTATATTTTTTACACTAAAATGTGAATCGGGGTCCAATCGCTTTCAAAATCATTAGATCATATTTTTAGGGTGCCTATTAAGCTTACACTCAGGGCATCATACACTTCATGTTCAGCATGGAGAGATAAACCTCGACGTCGATGTGATTCCCACAAACCTTCAAGGTACCGAGTTCGTTGATTTCTTATTCTAGCCTTCCATGTTCTTTTTGAATCAATTCTGGAGACTCTTTGGGATATTGCAGGTACATAGTTCGACAAAATCTTGTACTCATCAATCATCAGGCCCATTGTGCATACCCGTCATCGCCATTCGAAGGCCAAACGTTTTTTCCTGACATCCCAAGTAGTTACCACCTTTATTTAGCCTTTAACTCAAATTGAGTAGCCGGAAAATGGACATTTCACTCTAAGTTGAAAACGCCCCGCAAAGAGCCCCGCAGTATATACATAGACTAAAAGAGTGTCCATAATATTCTAAATTTTTATCCAAATTAACAGAAAATGCGTTAAAAATAACATTCCGTCTCCGGACCATGTCCATTTGTACCGCGGGGCGTTTTCAACTTACACTGTTGAGATTGTAAAAACCCAGTCCCATTTTATAATAAAACCATCCCCAATTAACATTTTTATGTAAATTTTTTCTTTTTTAAATCCATTTAAAATGTTTCATAAAATGAAGTCCACAAAAATGCACACTCAAGCATATTTTACAATTAAATTTCCCCTTTTTGTTCTCTCTTTTCCTTTTTACTACTAAATATGAATAAACAAAGTTCATACAGGAAGCTATCAGATAGATTAGTCTGAAGATAACACAAATTAAATCAAAATTTAATGGTGCACTAAGCAAAAGAAAGAAAGAAAAAAAAAGTTTCATTGAAATTTATAATAATTTTACATCAAAAGCATTCCAAGTATTACTTTTTTATTTTGTATTTTCATAATTTAATATTTTTAGCGCATTTCCCTTTCGATTTGAAAAAAGTGCGAGTGTGGTGCCGTCCGTAAGTCGATCCATTTCAATTTGACTTTAGATACAAATCACTGGACAACTCATCCAGTGAAAGAGTCCTTGTTAAATTTCGAAAATGCGCTAATGTGATTCGTTCACCATCACGTTTTACATATTTTTTGTAAGTTTTATCTCACAAAGACACAGATAGCTGAAAAATGTTCATATTTCATTAAGACTAAAGTGTCGTTGATTTGAAATTAAATTTTCCAAGCAAAATAAAAAAAAAGGACAGTAAACAAATTTTTCGTTTTATTGTAAATTCTTTTCATATTTTAGCAAATATTTAAGTTAAATGTATGCTAAAGAACGTCATTAAAATAGCTCACAAATTGAAATTTAATGATATTTTGTATTTGATATTTTTTTCTTTTTTTATTGTTAATTTAATTATAAAATGAAACAAAAAAATATCAACGAAAATATTTTTTGATTTTATTGAAATTTTTATTGCATTTGATAATTTTTAAAGCTGTTTTATCAGCTAATATTTTTCATGACACTTGATAAAATTTTAAGATATTTGGAGTTCAATCAATCAATTTTGATTTCAAAATTAAGTCAATCAACGTTTCCATTAATTTTTCCATTTTAATTAATCGATCTTCAACTTTTGATAATTTTTGACCGTTTTTTTCTTCAGATTTTTTTATTAGCATTAATTAACGTCAAAAAGGTTTCTTCTAAACTATTTAACTTTTCCTCAAATTTCTGAACAATGATTTCATTTCCCTTTCGATGATTTGACGCCATCCAAGAAATATCCGGATTACAGTAAAATTTCCCGAAAACTGTCTGTTGTGGATAATACCGAACCTTGTAACTCCTTGCATGTTCAAAATAAAGTCCAGTCAATTGAAGCAACTTTACAATTTGAACAAAGCGTGTGCATGAAATTTCATTGTCGTTAAAAGAAACTTCTTTCAAATTAGGTAACATTTTCAGGAGCTTCTCAATTTCAATATCCGCCAAATTATTTGAATGGATGTGAAGTTGTTCCAATTTTACGTTTCTTTCAAGGAGTTCAGGTGAAAATTCACTTAAATTACTATTGGCTACATTTAAAAACTTTAAATTGACCAAATTCGTGAATATAAATTTGTCTAAATTGTTGATTTGATTCTCCCAAAAATGCAAAAACTCTAATTTCCTTGAGTATGCAAAAGCATTTGGATCTAAATTTAGAATTTTATTGCTTTGCATTTCAAAATGTGTCAACTCTAAACAACTTTTCAATGCGTTTTCTTTGATTTCTTCAATTCCAATGCCATTCATTTGCAGATATTTTAGGTTGGGAAAAGTTTCACAGATATTTCCTGTCAAAAATGGAATTTTGCAATTAGTAAATTTGACATTCTGGACATGAACTGGATTATCTGAAACGGGTTGCCAGTCAAAATGCGTACTGTTAAGATGAATGTTGGAAAAAGTGCATGTGGTTCCTTCAGTTGAACATTTAAATGCAGGCATTTCACTCGAAATTACATAGCCCAATAAACTGAGAATCAAAATTAAATAAAAATGAATTCTGATAAAAGACTGATAATAAAAGTGAATTATTTGTTGTTTTTGATAAGTGATATGATGTGATTTGTTTAATCAAGTTATCTGAAGAGATAATTTCAAATTATTTGTTTTTAAATGATTTTTTTTTTTTTAAAACTGCACCAGAAATAGCGGTGCAAAAATTATCTTTGGGGTGTTGTTTCATCAAAAGTAACAGCGATGCAAAGTGTCGTTAAGATTGACCAAAAATGAGTACAACGTGCTTCATCGAATCAAAATTTTTCCAACCAAAACGATATCAAATTTAATCCGATTTTAATGATCTTATATTCGAAGAAAAGGTGTGAATTTCAGTGATTCAACGGTGCAAAAATTATCGATATGATATTTCTTGATCAAAAGTTACAGCAATGCAAAGTGAGTTAAGCTTCATCAAAAATGCGTTTAACGAGTTTCATCGTATCAAAATTTTTCCAACCAAAACAATATCAAATTTGATCCGATTTAAATCATCTTATGATCAATAATTCTTGATCAAAAGTTACAGCAATGCAAAGTGAGTTAAGCTTCATCAAAAATGCGTTTAACGAGTTTCATCGTATCAAAATTTTTCCAACCAAAACAATATCAAATTTGATCCGATTTAAATCATCTTATGATCGATAAAAAGGTGTGAATTTGAGTGATTGAACGGTGCAAAAATTATCTTTGGGGTGTTGTTTCATCAAAAGTTACAGCAATGTAAAGTGACGTTAAGATTGACCAAAAATGAGTACAACGAGCTTCATCGTATCAAAGTTTTTCCAACCAAAACAATATCAAATTTGATCCGATTTTAATCATCTTATGATCGATAAAAAGGTGTGAATTTGAGTGATTTAACGGTGCAAAAATTATCTTTGGGGTGTTGTTTCATCAAAAGTTACAGCCATGTAAAGTGACGTTAAGATTGACCAAAAATGAGTACAACGAGCTTCATCGTATCAAAGTTTTTCCAACCAAAACAATATCAAATTTGATCCGATTTTAATCATCTTATGATCGATAAAAAGGTGTGAATTTGAGTGATTTAACGGTGCAAAAATTATCTTTGGGGTGTTGTTTCATCAAAAGTTACAGCAATGTAAAGTGACGTTAAGATTGACCAAAAATGAGTACAACGAGCTTCATCGTATCAAAGTTTTTCCAACCAAAACAATATCAAATTTGATCCGATTTTAATCATCTTATGATCGATAAAAAGGTGTGAATTTGAGTGATTTAACGGTGCAAAAATTATCTTTGGGGTGTTGTTTCATCAAAAGTTACAGCAATGTAAAGTGACGTTAAGATTGACCAAAAATGAGTACAACGAGCTTCATCGTATCAAAGTTTTTCCAACCAAAACAATATCAAATTTGATCCGATTTTAATCATCTTATGATCGATAAAAAGGTGTGAATTTGAGTGATTTAACGGTGCAAAAATTATCTTTGGGGTGTTGTTTCATCAAAAGTTACAGCAATGTAAAGTGACGTTAAGATTGACCAAAAATGAGTACAACGAGCTTCATTGTATCAAAGTTTTTCCAACCAAAACAATATCAAATTTGATCCGATTTTAATCATCTTATGATCGATAAAAAGGTGTGAATTTGAGTGATTTAACGGTGCAAAAATTATCTTTGGGGTGTTGTTTCATCAAAAGTTACAGCAATGTAAAGTGACGTTAAGATTGACCAAAAATGAGTACAACGAGCTTCATCGTATCAAAGTTTTTCCAACCAAAACAATATTAAATTTGATCCGATTTAAATCATCTTATGATCGAAAAAAAGGTGTGAATTTGAGTGATTTAATGGTGCAAAAATTATCGATATGATATTTCTTGATCAAAAGTTACAGCAATGCAAAGTGAGTTAAGCTTCATCAAAAATGCGTTTAACGAGTTTCATCGAATCAAAATTTTTCCAACCAAAACGATATCAAATTTAATCCGATTTTAATGATCTTATAATCGATAAAAAGGTGTGAATTTCAGTGATTTAATGGTACAAAAATTATCGATATGATATTTCTTGATCAAAAGTTACAGAAATGCAAAGTGAGTTAAGCTTCATCAAAAATGCGTTTAACGAGTTTCATCGTATCAAAATTTTTCCAACCAAAACAATATCAAATTTGATCCGATTTAAATCATCTTATGATCGATAAAAAGGTGTGAATTTGAGTGATTGAACGGTGCAAAAATTATCTTTGGGGTGTTGTTTCATCAAAAGTTACAGCAATGTAAAGTGACGTTAAGATTGACCAAAAATTAGTACAACGAGCTTCATCGTATCAAAGTTTTTCCAACCAAAACAATATTAAATTTGATCCGATTTAAATCATCTTATGATCGAAAAAAAGGTGTGAGTTTGAGTGATTTAACGGTGCAAAAATTATCTTTGGGGTGTTGTTTCATCAAAAGTTACAGCAATGTAAAGTGACGTTAAGATTGACCAAAAATGAGTACAACGAGCTTCATCGTATCAAAGTTTTTCCAACCAAAACAATATCAAATTTGATCCGATTTAAATCATCTTATGATCGATGAAAAGGTGCGAATTTAAGTGATTGAACGGTGCAAAAATTATCTTTGGGGTGTTGTTTCATCAAAAGTTACAGCAATGTAAAGTGACGTTAAGATTGACCAAAAATGAGTACAACGAGCTTCATCGTATCAAAGTTTTTCCAATCAAAACAATATCAAATTTGATCCGATTTTAATCATCTTATGATCGATAAAAAGGTGTGAGTTTGAGTGATTTAACGGTGCAAAAATTATCTTTGGGGTGTTGTTTCATCAAAAGTTACAGCAATGTAAAGTGACGTTAAGATTGACCAAAAATGAGTACAACGAGCTTCATCGTATCAAAATTTTTTCAATCAAAACAATATCAAATTTGATCCGATTTTAATCATCTTATGATCGATAAAAAGGTGTGAATTTGAGTGATTTAACGGTGCAAAAATTATCTTTGGGGTGTTGTTTCATCAAAAGTTACAGCAATGTAAAGTGACGTTAAGATTGACCAAAAATGAGTACAACGAGCTTCATCGTATCGAAGTTTTTCCAATCAATGCAATATCAAATTTGATCCGATTTTAATCATCTTATGATCGATAAAAAGGTGTGAATTTGAGTGATTTAACGGTGCAATTATTATCGATATGATATTTCTTGATCAAAAATTACAGCAATGCAAAGTGACGTCAAGATTCGCCAAAAATGCGTTTAACGAGCTTCATCGTATCAAAGTTTTTCCAACCAAAACAATATCAAATTTGATCCGATTTTAATCATTTTATGATCGATAAAAAGGTGTGAATTTGAGTGATTTAACGGTGCAAAAATTATCTTTGGGGTGTTGTTTCATCAAAAGTTACAGCAATGTAAAGTGACGTTAAGATTGACCAAAAATGAGTACAACGAGCTTCATCGTATCAAAGTTTTTCCAATCAATGCAATATCAAATTTGATCCGATTTTAATCATCTTATGATCGATAAAAAGGTGTGAATTTGAGTGATTTAACGGTGCAAAAATTATCTTTGGGGTGTTGTTTCATCAAAAGTTACAGCCATGTAAAGTGACGTTAAGATTGACCAAAAATGAGTACAACGAGCTTCATCGTATCAAAGTTTTTCCAATCAATGCAATATCAAATTTGATCCGATTTTAATCATCTTATGATCGATAAAATGGTGTGAATTTGAGTGATTTAACGGTGCAAAAATTATCTTTGGGGTGTTGTTTCATCAAAAGTTACAGCAATGTAAAGTGACGTTAAGATTGACTAAAAATGAGTACAACGAGCTTCATCGTATCAAAGTTTTTCCAACCAAAACAATATCAAATTTGATCCGATTTTAATCATCTTATGATCGATAAAAAGGTGTGAATTTGAGTGATTTAACGGTGCAAAAATTATCTTTGGGGTGTTGTTTCATAAAAAGTTACAGCCATGTAAACGTTAAGATTCGCCAAAAATGAGTACAACGAGCTTCATCGTATCAAAGTTTTTCCAATCAAAACAATATCAAATTTGATCCGATTTTAATCATCTTATGATCGATAAAAAGGTGTGAATTTGAGTGATTGAACGGTGCAAAAATTATCAATATGATATTTCTTGATCAAAAGTTACAGCCATGTAAAGTGACGTTAAAATTGACCAAAAATGAGTACAACGAGCTTCATCGTATCAAAGTTTTTCCAACCAAAACAATATCAAATTTGATCCGATTTAAATCATCTTATGATCGATAAAAAGGTGTGAATTTGAGTGATTCAACGGTGCAAAAATTATCGATATGATATTTCTTGATCAAAAGTTACAGAAATGCAAAGTGAGTTAAGCTTCATCAAAAATGCGTTTAACGAGTTTCATCGTATCAAAATTTTTCCAACCAAAACAATATCAAATTTGATCCGATTTTAATGATCTTATGATCGATAAAAAGGTGTGAATTTGAGTGATTCAACGGTGCAAAAATTATCGATATGATATTTCTTGATCAAAAGTTACAGAAATGCAAAGTGAGTTAAGCTTCATCAAAAATGCGTTTAACGAGTTTCATCGAATCAAAATTTTTCCAACCAAAACGATATCAAATTTAATCCGATTTTAATGATCTTATAATCGATAAAAAGGTGTGAATTTGAGTGATTTAACGGTGCAAAAATTATCTTTGGGGTGTTGTTTCATCAAAAGTAACAGCAATGTAAAGTGACGTTAAGATTGACCAAAAATGAGTACAACGAGCTTCATCGTATCAAAGTTTTTCCAACCAAAACAATATCAAATTTGATCCGATTTTAATCATCTTATGATCGATAAAAAGGTGTGAATTTGAGTGATTCAATAGTGCAAAAATTATCGATATGATATTTCTTGATAAAAAGTTACAGCAATGTAAAGTGACTTTAAGATTGACCAAAATTGCAGCAATGCAAAGTGATGTTAAGCCTCACTAGAAATTGGTATAACGAGCTTCATCGTATCAAAACTTTTTCAATCAAAACGATATCAAATTTGATCCGATTTTATAATCTTATATTCGAAGAAAAGGTGTGAATTTGTGTGATTGAACGGTGCAAAAATTACCGATATGATATTTCTTGATCAAAAGTTACAGCAATGTAAAGTGACATTAAGATTGACCAAAATTGAGTACAACGAGCTTCATCGTATCAAAACTTTTTCAATCAAAAAAATATCAAATTTGATCCGATTTAAATCATCTTATGATCGATAAAAAGGTGCGAATTTAAGTGATTGAACGGTGCAATAATTATCTTTGGGGTGTTGTTTCATCAAAAGTTACAGCAATGTAAAGTGACATTAAGATTGACCAAAATTGAGTACAACGAGCTTCATCGTATCAAAACTTTTTCAGTCAAAAAAAATATCAAATTTGATCCGATTTAAATCATTTTATGATCGATAAAAAGGTGTGAATTTGAGTGATTCAATAGTGCAAAAATTATCGATATGATATTTCTTGATAAAAAGTTACAGCAATGTAAAGTGACTTTAAGATTGACCAAAATTGAGTACAACGAGCTTCATCGTATCAAAACTTTTTCAGTCAAAAAAAATATCAAATTTGATCCGATTTAAATCATTTTATGATCGATAAAAAGGTGTGAATTTGAGTGATTCAATAGTGCAAAAATTATCGATATGATATTTCTTGATAAAAAGTTACAGCAATGTAAAGTGACTTTAAGATTGACCAAAAATGAGTACAACGAGCTTCATCGTATCAAAACTTTTTCAATCAAAAAAATATCAAATTTGATCCGATTTAAATCATTTTATGATCGATAAAAAGGTGTGAATTTGAGTGATTCAACGGTGCAAAAATTATCGATATGATATTTCTTGATCAAAAGTTACAGCAATGTAGAGTGACGTTAAGATTGACCAAAATTGCAGCAATGCAAAGTGATGTTAAGCCTCACTAGAAATTGGTATAACGAGCTTCATCGTATCAAAACTTTTTCAATCAAAACGATATCAAATTTGATCCGATTTTAATGATCTTATATTCGAAGAAAAGGTGTGAATTTGTGTGATTGAACGGTGCAAAAATTATCGATATGATATTTCTTGATCAAAAGTTACAGCAATGTAAAGTGACATTAAGATTGACCAAAATTGAGTACAACGAGCTTCATCGTATCAAAACTTTTTCAGTCAAAAAAAATATCAAATTTGATCCGATTTAAATCATCTTATGATCGATAAAAAGGTGTGAATTTGAGTGATTCAACGGTGCAAAAATTATCGATATGATATTTCTTGATCAAAAGTTACAGCAATGTAGAGTGACGTTAAGATTGACCAAAATTGCAGCAATGCAAAGTGATGTTAAGCCTCACTAGAAATTGGTATAACGAGCTTCATCGTATCAAAACTTTTTCAATCAAAAAAATATCAAATTTGATCCGATTTAAATCATCTTATGATCGATAAAAAGGTGTGAATTTCAGTGATTTAACGGTGCAAAAATTATCGATATGATATTTCTTGATCAAAAGTTACAGCAATGTAAAGTGACATTAAGATTGACCAAAATTGAGTACAACGAGCTTCATCGTATCAAAACTTTTTCAGTAAAAAAAAATATCAAATTTGATCCGATTTAAATCATTTTATGATCGATAAAAAGGTGTGAATTTGAGTGATTCAATAGTGCAAAAATTATCGATATGATATTTCTTGATCAAAAGTTACAGCAATGTAAAGTGACTTTAAGATTGACCAAAAATGAGTACAACGAGCTTCATCGTATCAAAGTTTTTCCAACCAAAACAATATCAAATTTGATCCGATTTTAATGATCTTATATTCGAAGAAAAGGTGTGAATTTGAGTGATTGAACGGTGCAATAATTATCTTTGGGGTGTTGTTTCATCAAAAGTTACAGCAATGTAAAGTGACATTAAGATTGACCAAAAATGAGTACAACGAGCTTCATCGTATCAAAGTTTTTCCAACCAAAACAATATCAAATTTGATCCGATTTTAATGATCTTATATTCGAAGAAAAGGTGTGAATTTGAGTGATTGAACGGTGCAATAATTATCTTTGGGGTGTTGTTTCATCAAAAGTTACAGCAATGTAAAGTGACATTAAGATTGACCAAAATTGAGTACAACGAGCTTCATCGTATCAAAACTTTTTCAGTCAAAAAAAATATCAAATTTGATCCGATTTAAATCATCTTATGATCGATAAAAAGGTGTGAATTTGAGTGATTCAACGGTGCAAAAATTATCTTTGGGGTGTTGTTTCATCAAAAGTTACAGCAATGTAAAGTGACGTTAAGCCTCACCAAAAATGGGTATGACGAGCCTCATTCTGTGATTTTCCGCTGTTTTTAAAAATCCTACTATATATTTAAAAAAAATTACAGATTTTAAAAATTCCATTGTTTCAAAAAATTTGGTGATTTGTAGGGTTTGAACTCAGAGTGTAACTTTTTTTATTCTAATTACCTTGAAACTAGTGGAAAATGGAAAATTTATGTAACGTTTCACCTTAAAAAGGACAGTAAATGAGACGACAAGTAAAGATCTTCAAATTTTTTAAACATTTATTTCATGATTTTTGATTCCAATATCAAATCAAACAATTTTTCCATGACTTGTTCGATTCGGTTAATACGTTCATGTAATTTTGCCACATCATCCCTAGTTGTTTGCTGAAAGTCGACAATTTTTTTGTTAACATTTTGCAAAATTTCATTTCCATTCATCATCATTTTTTCACCAACTTCAATTACTTTTTGTAACTTTTCATCAACATTTCCAGAATCGAGGTTTTGATTGGACTTCAACGTTATATCATAATTTTCCTTTCGATAATTTGAGGCCATCCAAGAAATATCAGGATTACAAATAAACTTTTCCATAATTTCTTCCTGTGGATAATAACGAACCTTATTGCGAATCGCATGTTCAAAGTAAATTCCTTTTGATTGAAGAATTTTTGTTATCTGAACAAAGCGTGTGCAGGAAATTTCATTATCATTAAATGACAATCCACGTAAAGCAGGTAAATTTTCTACAAGTTTTTCCACATCAATATCAGACAAATCATTTGAATGGAGGTGCAACTGTTCCAAAACTTTATTTTTTGCCACTAAGTCCGGTGAAAATCCAGTCAAATTATTGTTACCCAAATTCAAAAATCTCAAATTTGGTAACATTTCAAATGTTGTCCTTCCAATATAGTTCACTTGATTTCCCCAAAAATTAACTAAATCGATTTTCTTTGTATATGTAAAGAATCCAGGAAGTATTTCTTTGATCAGGTTACGACTCATATCAATTGATGTTATTTCAGGACAACTATCTAACGAGTCATATCTAAACTCGGCAACTCCCTGTTCAATTACATACAATTCCCTGAGGTTTGTGAATAAATTACAAACGTTGTTGTAAAAAACTGGCAGTGTACAATTGTAGAACTTAAGGATTCTGACAGCAGCCGGATTATCACATGCTGGTTCCCAAAAAAAGTTCCAATCGGGAAGACGAATATCGGTGAAGGTGCAGGTGTCGCCTTCTAAAACACATTTGTAAACTGCTCTTGTATTTGAATTTATTGCATTATCACAATTAATAAGAATAAAAATAAGAATGAAATTGAATAAAATTATTTTTAAAATCATTTTTATTTACTTTAAATGTTTTTGGAAGGTTAGCCCGATATCACAGTCGAAACCCGAATGAACATTGATTTAAATGTCAAATGTTGAATTGGAATATTTTTATAATCTTAATCACTTAATCTATGATAAAGAAAAAAATCAAGAAAACCCCAAAAGTTTTTGATAATGAATTTGTGATAAGTGATTTTAATTATAAAAAATTTAAATTTCTTGCTTTACTGTTAGCAACGTTTTTCAAATAAAAAATTATTTATGTTGATTATAATGCCTATTAAACTTCGAATAATGGAGACGTCTGGTATTTTGTGAGTCGAATTTCTTTAGTTGCTCGTGGAACATGACAAGAAAGATTTTGAGACGAAATTTCAATCAAGAGAATAAAAAAAAATTAAAACGTAATCGTGAACGATATACACGAGCGCATTTCAACTTTTTTCAATGATTGGTGACATTTTTCAATGATTGGCGACATATTTTTATGATTGGCACAGACGGACCGCCCACAATACTGGCATTTTGAAGACATGCGCTAAGAATGATCTCCAAAGAATGATTCTGACCTTTTTAATAACCCACATGAGACTTTGGAGCCCATTTCCTGAGCTCAATTTCGAGCTACATCTTAAAACTTAGGTAAAACCTCATAAGCTTCGTTTTTCAACGTACACAAATTAAAATATTAAGGGACTTTAATCATTTAAGGCTCTAGAGTCCAATTCCAAAACTATTTTAGATTTTCAAGTTTATTTTTTGGAATAATGACTGAAATTGATCATTTGTCGGAGTGACAGTTGATAAACCGTCTTCTAAAGTGCATTTTTTTCAAACGATATAATCTTTAAACTGAAATATCCGCTTTTGTCTAAGCTGATAAGATAAAATCCCAAAATTTCCAATAAAACTGATAAATATTTTGAATACATTCAATAAAAATATCTCGAAACCATATTTTTGAAGCAATCCACTTTTAAAAATATCATTGTACTAAGAAATTAGTGGGAGGAAAAAAGAGGGGAAAAAACTTTCATTTTTATTAGAAAAAATAGCTAAGAAATAAAAATTGATGAAACATTCTATAAGAAGATTACGTTTCAAATAAAAAAAATGAAAATTCTGCTTATTATTTACATTCATTGCAAAATAATAAATCATGATAACAAAAAAAATATTGGTATGGCTTCCAAAACCTCTCATTTTTTGTTATTCTCAGAATTCCCTTTAAATGAAAAAAAAGAATTAAAACTTAAATTGATGATAAAAAATAATATATATTAATAAAAAATGTTCAATAAAAAAATGTTTATATAACAAATTTTTTTACATTCATGAATTAAAATAAAATGAAAAAAAAACATTGAACTTTATTATTGTTATTAAAAGGATGATGAATAAATTTCAATTAAAATTTTAATACTTTTAACATGAATTTATTGTAATTGAATTTCAGTGGCAGGAAATGGATATGAAATGATTTTCTTTGATTTATAATTTTTTTTTAAATAAATAACCAGACGCTTCCACTTTTCATATTAAATTAAATGTTGTTGAAATTAAATTTAAAAACTTTCTAATTATTTTAAATTAATTTTAACAAAGTTTTTCGTACTCGAGTTTTAAGCATAGAAGGAGCAAAAATGAGCAACTCATATTCATTACATTGTCTTTGAATGAATTCAAGTAAACATGTTAAGTGCATTTCTTATGAAAAAAATGCGCTTTAAAGGATCGTTTGGGTGTCGTGACATCGCTTTACTATTAGGGTTGAGCTCAAATGGTCTACAATGGTCCATCTGAGCACGGTCTGGTTTATTTTGTGTTAAAAAATGGCTAAATCGAAAAAATCATATGATTTTTTACATCTTTTTCAATCTCATTATAATGCACTGTCCAAAGCTGTTCAATTGTTAAAATTCTTCATAATTTAACTATAGAAATGAATAATCATTGTGAATCAGTGCAAATATTTACAATTTTCCTACAAAAAATAAAATACATATAAACATGTTAAAACGCATTCAAATACAAAAAAAAAATATGAGGGAAATCAGAAGCACAAATGTAAAAGTATTTTGAAAAGCAGTATGATGTGAGTGTGTGTGCACTTCTAATTAAAATATTTTATCAGAGCAAACTTTGTCGACTCATACACATTTTTTGTTGTGATATATGATTACATGTCATTTTTATTTTAATCATGATTGCTATGGTAAAAAATATCATATGTGAAGTTAAACATAACAACCTTTTTAATTGCATCCTAGGCAATTATTATTTAAACCGGTCTGTGGACTTGTATCTAGTAGTTTTATTGTTGAAGTGGTAGACGAGTCATCTTTAAAATGTCAGTTGTCTTGTTGAAGAGTTTTTATTTTAACTTGAGATGACATTGCACGTGCCATTTTGATTTATGAAATGAAATCTAAACAACTTTAAATAGAAAATGCATGCAACGATCAATCGTTGTAAGGTAAAAAAAAATTTCAATTGAATCAAGAATCAAAATCGTTTATTATTTTGCTCTGAATTAATAAGAATGATTTTAACCTCTCAGCTCTAGGATTTGGTTCAAGGATAGGACTCAAGGATAAGGCTCCAGAGCCTGAAAACGGTCAAAAGCCCAAAATGTCCGATTTTTTCAATATTTTTTCGTAAAATTTTAAAACTGCTATATTTTTCGAAATGGTGGATGTTTTTTAAAAAATTTTAAAATGGTAGATTTTGTTAAAATGTTTACGAAATGCGCCAAAAATCCACCATTTTGAAAAATTCAGCAATTTTAAATTTTACGAAAAAATATTGAAAAAATCGGACATTTTGGAACAAATTCTTAAAATATTTATTTATACATAGGGAACGCCTGTTCGCACATACCACTCACAAATCAAATATCGCTTTAAATTGATGTTATCAAAAATAAATAGTAAATTAATGAATGAAAATCGTTTTCTACAAACTTAAATAACACATTTTTAATATAAAACTAATGTAATTTGTTATTTAAAAGCATAAATTTTCAATTTCAAAAATCTCACAAATGGTGGTAAAGCTTACAAATGGTGGTAAAGCTTACAAATGGTGGTAGCTAATGTATTTATTAAAAATAAAACTTAATTTTTTCAATGAAACGAGTCCCATCGCATTTTTTTCGCACTTTTTTAACCGCCCAGTGGTTAGAATTTCTCATTTTTCAATTTTCTTGTCAATTTTCCAATTTTTTAAGACTGTTTTCCGATTTTTTGACAATTTTTCTAATTTTCGTTATCGTTTTTAATTTTTTTGACTTTTCTTCGATATTTGATCATTTTTCACAGAAATATTTCGATTTTCTTCAATTTCCTTGACCATTTTCTAATTTTTCTGATTTTTTTTCTGCTTCAATTTTCCAATTTTCATGACATTTTTCAGATTTTCTTGTAAATTTAAAATATTCAATTCAAAAAAATGGAGACGCCTGGTTCCTTTTAATGTTATGCGCATTTCTTCGTAAAATTAAGACATAAACGTGGTTAAACATTTGTTTTGTTCTGGTCAGTGAACTAAAGAATGACGAAATGAATCAGCATTTCAAATATCTACCTTTCTTTGTTAAATCACCCAGGTTTATATATCGATTAGTTTCTGTCAATCGTTCATTTCATTTGGATCAACAAGGTATTACTTTGTTACGATAATTTTCTGGAAAAATGTTTTTTGTGTGTGTTTTGATCGTCCGCGTGTCTTGTTGAAATTTTGTATTCAGAAAATCGATTTGTAGAAATAAAAAGGAGACATGTATCATAAAATTCAATGTAAAAAATAATAAAATGCACTTCATTCACCTGCTCATTGTATGCATTTCACAAGAAAATTAAGTTCAATTTTGTAATTTTGTTCAACAAAACACATTCCGACACAGACACAAATAAAATTATAATCATTCCAGGTTTTCTACTCCAATTGAATAAATTTCATCATTCGTTTTTTTTTTGCACAGACACACTACATCTATTTTTATCTCTTTCAAATCTCCTTATACATTCAATCAGTTATAATATGAATTGAATTGCCAAAGAACCAACTGACAACTTTTTTTTTGTTGTTGTATGGTGAATACCAAAAATATTTTTATTATTATAAATATAGTAGACATTTTAACATGAATAATATATATAATGACAACGTTTTTTGCACCCTCTTTTTTATTTTATTATTTTTATTATTTTATTGTTATTTATCACATACGTTCATACAATGGGAAAATTGGAAATTTTTAGAGTTAAATTGAAATGAAAAAGTGCATTTAAGCCTTTTTTTGTAGATTGAAATCAGAAATTTTTATTCATCTGATTTTTTACGCGCGCTTTATGCATGGTATAACTCCTTATAATTTTACATATGTGTATAGATAGCGGAAAAATTATAACGCGCTCTGTACGTAAATTATAAGGAATTATACCATGCATTAAGTAGTAGTTATGTAAAATAGCGAAAATTAAAGGAAATTTAAATAATTGATAAAAAATATCTGTTTATGGTCTTAGATAAAATGGTCTCAAAAGCGCATTTTGACTTGAAATTGTTCAAAAAAAAGGAGTGTGTAACAGATGAAAAAGATCTTAAATGAAAAAAATACCCTTAAATTTTTTCCTTTTATATCTGAAATGTCCTCTCATTTTATATTTATGCTCTGAATACATAAAAGATTAAAGTACTCCTTTTTTTTGGGGGGTAAAATCAATCTTTTATTACATGTTTTCATTTTGTAGTTTTCTCTTTGTTATTCATGCTATAAATGTCAATATAATCGAAGCAAAAAAGTAAGACATCATTATTAATATATTTCAGTGTCTTATTATTTTTTTTTCTTTTTCTTATTTTTTTTTTTTAATAATGATCTTGAAAAAAAATATGAGAATATTCTCGGGTGATACAAGAAAAAAAATGGAAATAGTATAAAATTTCTTAAATGATACGAAGAAATGAGAAATGTTTCTTGTTACATCATCCATCAACTCTTGGCTTATTTGCAAAAAAAAACAGAAATAAAACTTTATGAACATATTGGCTCAATAAGCAAAAAAATTGACGTTAATAAGAAATATTTCAATTCAACCGAATTTCTATCGAACAGTTTTACTTTTATTCAAGGTTTTTTTTGACAATTTTTAGGCATTGGAGACCAATCAAGATAATTCGTGGAAGCTCCCTACAGAAAATATGAAATTTAAACCATTGTTAACGATTTTTGCACGATTTTCTGAAACAAGCCGCATACTTACTTTCTTTACTTAACAACTTGTCCTTCCTCAGGGAATCCAGACTGTCCTCATGTTGAGCAAAGGCGATCTACAAAATGTTTCCCTCTAGAATGTCGGATTGCAAGTTTCAGTTCCCTCAGGTTGTTAAATTGTGCCTCATTTGTCTCTGTGATCGAGTTGGCATCAGAGAGTGTGGAGCGTCGTCAGGTGTTCCTCTGTCGACCTCTTCTACAGTTACCTTGTGGATTGTATACAAGAGCCTGATGGCAAACTTCTAAAGGGTCTTCGTAAGGTATGTCCAATATAACCAAATTTTCTTTTACATATCTCCATATTTATGTTTTGCATCTCGGCTTTTCTCAGCAGTTCCTCATTCGAAATTCTATTCGGCCAGAAGATACGCAGAATTCGTCTAAGACAGCGGTTGACAAATACTTGCAGCCTTCTCTTAATGTCCTCTGTAATGAGCGAACCCATACAGAAAGGCAGAGAGTACACACGATCTAAAGATGTTAAGTTTTACCGGTTTGCTTTAGACTGAAGAGCACCATATACGGTTAAGTATCGTAAATACACCCCTAGCTTTTCTTATCCTGGTTTGCACATCTTTAGCTGCGCCGTCATCCACGCTCACCACACTGCCTAGATACATGAATTCGTTGACTTATTTTATTGTATTTCCATCGAGCATCAAAACAGCTTGATATTTGAATTAATTCGCATTTCTTTAGTCTTGTTGACGTTGATCTTCATTCCAACCTTAGCCGATTGCGTGGCCAAGTCAGATAGTTTCTCTTGCATGTCAGCTTGCCTATGAGACAGCTTACATTTATCATTGGCATAATCCAGGCACTTAACTTGCTCAACGTCAGAGGCCAAAAAAACCTCAACATTGGCTGTTTGTTCCTTTTTTTATTTTTTTGAGCCAATTATTGACATTTCACTTTCTGAGTAAGCTCTGCAACGTTCAATTGGCCTTGAAATCACTCACCTAAGACTCTTACATTACAATTTCTCATCCTTGTTGACATTGACCATGAAAATTATCTCATCTAAAATCAAATTTCATGCTGTTTGTTCATCACCATGTAAAAAAAAAATTAAAGGTCACCATTCCAGAACATAATCAAAATCTTTGTGTTTGAATTCTTGGTAAATCGTAATAAAAGTACGAATAAAAAGATACAAATTAAATTCCTTTTACTTTTTTTTTACGAGAAATGAGGAAAAATAAAATATATGAAAATAATTGAATTTTCGGGATTTTTTTCATTGCTTTGCTTGAAAGGTTTTTCATGTACTCCAACTTTTTGTTATGTCTATTTTTCATTGCACACAATAAATAATAAAAAGAAAAAAAAGAGATATGAATAATAACGCGCATTAACCAACAAAAACCGTGTTAACAGAATTCAATTTAACACTCTTATAATTTTTTTATTAAAATAATGTTATGCTTTATACTTTTTTCTTTCCTAACAAAAAGTCTTTTAAGTGAAGTTTGAATGGAAATTGAAAAAGGAAAAAAAATAAAAAGTGATTCATTTCACTTAAAATAAAAAAAAGTATAAAAGAAAACTTTTACTCTGCTTGAAAAAGATTCAACTGGATTTTAAAAATAGATACATCAAAGGAACTTTCAAAGTAAAAACAAATCAATTTTGTTCATTTTGTTTTTCCTGTCAACAGAAAACTAGCAGAATAAGTTTGCAATATTGAAATATCAATTTTGTTGTTGTTTTTTTTTTGCCAATTACAGTTGGATGAAAGACATTGATACAATATTTGTTTTCTTAACTCAAATATCATTTTCTTATTTTCTCTTATATATGGCAAAAGTACATTTTGTTTGTCTTCTGAAAATAATAATAAACAAAACAAAAAATGACATGAAACAACAAGTTATTTCTCATTTCGTTTACGATACGTTTTGTGTTCGCTTTTTTTCTTGTTATTTGATGTAGAAATATGAAACAATCGAATTCATACAAAGAAACTTATTTTTTTTTTTGAAGAGTAAATAACAAGATGATATGTCAAAAATACAAAAGAACACTTAACTTAACAATAAAAGACTCACATTATTACTTAATTCTGAAAATATTTTCAAATTAAATGTTTAAATGACAGATTCTTTGTACTTTTAATGACAAATTAATGTTTTTTTTCTTCGTTTGTTTACCATAAGACGGTGAGTTTGGCATATTTACTTGTGACATTCTACTGGTACCTGTTATTTTCGGTCTGTTTATAACATTTATCATTGTTCAGATAAGAAATTTTAAGATTCCCGGGAAATGTACTCGTATGATATAAACATCAATTGCACTGTTAGTTGGAAACGTACCAGTAATATTTTTACATATCTTCAATTGTTGGATCATCTTGCTAGTGGTGGAATTCGTTGAGTCGTAGAGTACCTTTATATTTTCAAAATAATTTAATACATGAACCTTAATTTTATTTAGTACAATTTCTTGTTGAAAAGGCTTATCCAAGACATACACCATTATGTGGTTGGGTGTCTTTACTATGGTGCATATAATTTTGACGTACTAGATCCTGGGGTCCATGAGAACTTTTTCAATTCGTCGGTCTTGTTTTCTCGCTATATATTTATTCATATAGTAGAACAGTTAAGATATAGCACTATCTGATTATTTCCTCTCTACTCCAAATTTTGAACCCGTGACATTCAGTACAGTAAGTTATTAGATTCTCCTTCCTTTTTTGGTGAAAAAGTCCAAGAACCATGTTAATACTCCCAGAGATTTGACGTTGTCTTTTTTCGAGATTCCAAGCTTTCCTGGTTGCTCTGCGAAGTCTGGATAGATCTGGGTTACACCTTGGCACAATTTTACCGGCTTTAGAGACTCGCCATAGATATCAGCATGGTCGAAAGAAACAAGAACCCTAAGACGAGCGTCATAGAAATCACAGTCTGTCAAAGAAGGTCTCTTAAACAGCAAGGTTTTAAGACAAAAGCAAGGCATTTTAAAACGAATGCAGAAGTGATCAGATGTTAGAACGTTTGATGTTGTAACGCAAATGTGAATGACTTCAAATCTGGAAGCATTTCTGAACGTCGCATCAGAGCCATGATTGAGTGCTACCAGATCTGTGGTACTGAGATAGTCCTGAAGTTTTTGACCCTGTGGATTAGTGTCAGAACTACCGAACCTCTGAAAAGACTGTTAGATCTGCAATAATTATCTAACTCGATATAAAGAGCAGACGGACGATCAACTGGTTCATAAGGCAATTAAACGGACGCAAAAACAACCCTGGAAGGTAATCTTCTACCGTTTACATTGATGATGACAGCAACAAGGTCATCAGAGATGAAACGAGACAAAGGGGTGTCAATCCAGTCCTTTGATAGAACGATCCCAGCTCATGGTCTCCCACGGGAGAGGTTTTGAATAATTCAAAAATCTTTAAAACCTACAATAATGCCTTTATACAGGTAAGGTTCCTGTATCAGAGAGATGAAGATCTGCATCTTCTACAGAACCCTTGACAGACCAGCCTTCGGATCAGGAGAATGATGCAGATTACATTGTAAGATCTCTAGATCCTTAAACTTGAATATTAAGGATAAATGGAAAACCTCAAGAAACAGCGAATGTTGTGTGATTGAGATACACAGAAATATCAGCATTGAAAAAATTAAGGTGGAGGTTAGGTGAAGCACTTTGATCTGCCCAACTTCTCGCATTTCAGGACGAACCATGAAAACGCGATCAATTGTTCTCAGAAGGAATAGAGAAGCCGTAAAATTCAACTTCCTAGGTTCCATACTGAGGCCTGTATCGTAGTCGAATTACAGCCAAAGTAGAATAGTCCCACTGACTCTTAGCTGCGACACAAAATCTTTTATTTGGCCTTTTTCATTTGAGAATCTTACTCCGATGCATAATTGAGTATGAAAAATGAAACTTCTAATATTTTAAAAAAATTCGAAATAAAAATTGCACCGTTGCAATTTTTACACGGGTTACAGGAACTTATCCAATTGGTCATAATGAATGATTATGAAAGGGCATTTCTTTATGAAAGTGACTGGCTCAGATAAAGAAATTTCGTCAAAACGACTAAATATGCGACCAATAAATCAATCTTATTCACATTATTACCATATTCCAATTTAACTTCTGTTCAAAATTTCATCTGTATTTTTTTTATATTAAATTTTTATTATCATTCAAAATACTCCCAGTCACTTCATTTAGATCTCTTGATATCCGTAGAGATTTCAAAAATCTCATACAATTCCATTATTATTATTTTATATTTTACCTTGCTCATTTTATTTGATATTTTTGTGACGGCATGTCTTTTTTAAACTATTCAAATAAAAAAAAAACAAAAACACAACATTATTATTTTCATTTCATCTTTCTAATATTATTGACATCGTATCTAGGCCGACAACGACTATGATGATGATGATGATGTTGATAATAATAACAGCAAGTAATAGCGTGCTTGACAAGGGTCTAATGCAATATTTCTTACAATTTATCGTATAATTTCTCTGCTTTTTTGATTCTCTTAGATTTTTCATAGTGACAATAAGAACGGTCGACATCATCAATACAAAGAAAAGTTAACACGCAACAAGAAAATAAAAAATAAACAAACATAAGACCATAAAAAGTTAATCTGGCATGATGATGTTTTTTTTATACTTATTAAAAGCTTTGATTATCATTCTACATCACATATTAATAATAAATAATGAAAGGAAGAGAAAAAAATTACATGAAATCATTTGGATTTTGTCTTAATTTTGTTTCATGAAAGTTTTAGTTTATTACCCAAGTTCATTATGGGGATCGGTTTTGGGTTCTTAATTTATAGTTTGATATCTTTTTGATTTATATTGAAAAACAGCAGGGACTTTGATAATAACAAAACTTATTATTAAATATCCTTTTTTTCTCCTTTGGCATTGAATATGAGAAGAAAACCGATAAATTTTCCTTTTAATCATTTTCATATCACATAATCAAGGGTATTTTCCTTCGATATTGGATCAACATGTTAAATTTATTAGATTTTATCATTAATTTTTTTTTTGCCTCTTTCTGATAATAAATCAAAATTCAATAAAATTTTATTTCATAATCATGTTAATAATAAAATAATGAGTTGATGATCCTTAATTACTCTCACATGTCAAGTCATGCGATTTAATAAGCTTTTTTTTTCTCTATTTGGATATACAATGAAATATGATGTTTACCTTGAATTTAGTTTGTGTGTGTGTGTGTGTGTGTATCAATTCAAAACGATTTACGCTTCAATGAGCTGAAAATTAATTTAATTATATTTAATTGAATGATACTTCGATGTTACCTTGCATGGAGACGTAAAAATGCTTTAAAGTGAAATTTAATATGAACTGCTCATTTTGAGTTTGAGTTATTTTTTTTCTATTTTTCAATAAGGTTTTCTTTTGAAGTGGTAGAGAAAAATAAAAATTACATAGAGTTCTTAAACTATTTATAAATAAGTAATGGAACAGCAAAATACCTAGAAAAAGAAAATGTTCTTTTTTATTTATTTATGCCTCAAAGATTTTACAACAAATAATATAAATTTTTATTTTCTGTGAACACAAAAATAAAAATGGAGAGAAAAAAGGCATATTTGAGAAAATTCACAGAATGCCAATTGAATACTTTTAATGTTTGATGGGAAAAAAAAGTTGGGAAAATATTTACAAGATTCTTTGTATTTTATTGATGTTGTTTTATTATGAAATGAGGGAATCATATTCAAATACAAAGTTTTCTTTCATAAAATTTTGATCCGTACCTCTGAAGGTGGGTTTCAAGGGACCGATATTTTTGCTTGTTTTCATTCAATGTGATATTTTATTTCCCAATAGCAGTATTTTTGGTTTTTATCAAGATTTTATCGCATTTATCCTTTTAATTTCAAGCCATATTATTTATGTATTTTATTTGGATATAAAGAGATTTTTGTGCTATTTTCTGGAAAATTTTTAAAGTTATAATGCTTTAATGCCAGACGATTACTTGAGCCAAAAGAAAAGCTTTAATGCTTATCCATTTTTAAAGAGCTTATAGTTGTATTTCTAGCAACTGCTTTTGTCAAGGCCGCATCGCTCAATAAAATAGAACATTTGTAACAGGTCGAAAAAATTCTGTAAAAAAATTCCAGTATATTGGACAAATGACTCAACGTTCATCAACATGGATTTGTCGCTCTACAGAAACTAACATTCTCACAATACCTCTTAGAGAACATGGAAAAGGGGTCTCAAATAGATGTTATATATACAGACTTTCAGAAAGCCTTTGATAGAGTCAGTATTACATTAATATCAAATGAGTTAAAATACTATGGGGTGCCAAATTTTGCTTTAAATTGGATAAAGTCATATTTAACTGAAAGGAAACTGATGTTATCATAGGCGCTGAACACTCTAAAGAGATCCATGCTTTGTCAGGTGTCCCACAGCGTAGCCACTTGGGCCTTGTTTGTTTGTTTTGTTTATCAACTCAATATCTGATACATCCATCGACTCTAATTACATTCTTTATGCTGATGACTTTAAAATCTACAAGACAATTAACAAAATTGATGATCAAATGGCCCTTCAAAACTTTTAATAGACTGGTCGAATAGTGTAATGAATTGAGTATTTCCCTGAGCATTCAAAAATGTAAGGAATATCAGTCTCTCGTAAAAGATATGAAAATATGGTGCACTCGAATTACTCCATTCATGGTGTCGCTCTTGAAAAATGTGAATTAATGCGAGACCTAGGAGTATTATTGAACAATAAGGTCAATTTCAACGCCCATAACGATCAGCAAATTTCAAAAGCTAACAGAATGCTAGGGTTTGTTAAAAGAAATTCAAAGCAATTTAACGACCCACTTGTTACCAAATCTCTTTTCTGCTCGTTGGTACGCCCACTACTCGAATACAGTAGTGTGGCATGGAACCCAAACACCCTTAGGCAACAAAACAGAATCAAATTAATCCAAAAAGAATTCTTAATTTTTACTTTGAGAGGATTGGGATGGTCAGACCTATTCATCTTACCTCCTTACAAAGAAAGGTTAATGCTGATCGACCTTAACAGCTTAAAAGACTGACGAGAAGCTGCAGATTTGATTTTTTTATCTTCATTTGTTTTAAATTTTTTCTGGCCTGATCCAAACTTTTATCTCAGAATGGAATTTGAGTTCAAGGATTAGGAGAAAAATAAATTTTTTCAAATAAATTTTTAAACTTAGTTTGTCGGAATCCTGACTGACGTAATAAAAATAGACTGCAGCATATGAGACCAATTTTGAGATACCCAGAAAAAATTCTTCAGTCAAATTTTCACCAAACATATTTTGCCACCTTTTTTATTGTAAATTCCATAAAAATTTAAATTTACCGCACTCAAATTATTTAACTTTAAGCGAAAATTGTATTTAAAACTTTATTTTAATTTGCTATTCTGAACAAATTCACTTGTTTTTGACTTTTTAATTACCTTCATTATTTTTATAAAAAGTTTTTTATACAAATTTTAGCGTAAGAAAAAAACTTTTCATTAAAAAATACATATTTTCTCCACATTTTAAAAGTATTTGATCATTGTCTGCAATTGCGATGACCAAAATTCCATACCAAAAAGATGCAGTACACGAATTTTCAATGCCAAATCAGGTCAAGGTCATTCTCTGCATTTTTCTTACTGAAATGAACTACTTCACATTCCAATTTCTCTCATTTCATATTCAATTTTAATGAAAATGCACTCATTTCAATCCAAAATGATTCACTTCAAATTTTGTTTTTCAAAGTGTGACAATGTCACATGATATCGCTGCTATTCAAAGTACGCCTCCAGTTCAAAATAGTACTTTAATTGTTTGGTTACTCTGTCATTTTCAAATTTGCATATCAAACAAATTTTTTATTTTAATTTATGACTGAAAATCAAGCTAACGACCTCCTTTAAAAAAAATTGGTGTCGTTGTGTGTTTTGAAAGTTAAATTAATTTTTCAAAATGAATTTGTACTTTGAATGAATCCAGCGGAGTTTTACCTTACATCAAAATATTTTCATTATCTCTTAAAATCAGGTTGAATTTAAATTGAAATTTCTGTAATTTTCAAACATTTTTGAATGAGCAAAAGAATTTTTACAAGTATTTTGTTGATGCAGAATTTTCATTTTTATTCCAGGAAAATGTGTATAATTTTATTACCTTAAAAATATTTTAATAAAATACTGTTATGATTTCAAATAAATAAGCTACTTACATAAAATTTTCACAAAAGCATACTTGACAACTTGATACAATAATAAATACCTTGAATACTTTGAGAATCGTCTGAAAAATAAATATGAGAGAGTAGGCAAATTGAATGATCGCAGCTGCAGAATTTTCAGATTTAAAATGAATGTTTATGGTAAAAACTGTTCTCAATTGAGACATTATTCAATATTTTAACCCTTTCAGACCTGAGCCTAAACCAAATATAATATAAATTCTTGAATATAAATTCTTACTTATATGGGTTAGAAGGTGTTAAATTATTTTTTACAGATTTTTTGTAGTGATCCTTCATCCTTAAACAGAATGTCCAATATATTGGACATCAGGTCTCAAAGGTTGCAATTGTTTGTCCAATATATTGGACATTAGGACTCAAAGGTTGTTGTTCAAAATATTGAAATTCAGTATTCAACGGATTTTGGTTTATAAATTCAATGAAAAAGCTTATAAAATTTATTCTATTTTAATATAAGGATATTAATTTACATCTTTTTATCGAAAAACATTTTTTTACTTCGGAATATGACTCGACAGTTGCAACCTTTGAGACCCGATGTCCAATATATTGGACAAACAATCACAACCTTTGAGTCCTGATGTCCAATATATTGGACAAACAGTTGCAACCTTTGAGACCTGATGTCCAATATATTGGACAAACATATTTTCACTTTTATTTTTCTTTCCTGAATGATTTTCATTTAATTGTTGATTGACTCTTAAAATCTAAGGTTAAATGAATGTCCAAAAAAATCCACACTTAAATATTATTGGTTTTTGATATTTTTTTTGACCCATAAATTTACGTTACTTCAATTTTTACGGAAATGACAGACATGACTGATAAGATTGCTTATTTACATTCTGATAGGCACCGTTATTTCGGGAGCCAATTTTTTTTTGAGGAGACAAGATGTTAAGTGAAATATTGGCATCGGATTTTTTTTTTTAAAAACAAGGAAATATTTTTAAAAAATTCTTCAAAGTTTGTCCAATATATTGGACAAAGGACCGAAAGGGTTAACGTCGGATTTTGTTTTGTTCAATTTTTAATACGAAAAATTTTTTAAATAGTTCTCGTAATATTTTTTTGTACATTCTTCTCAAGAGATTTACATTAAATTGTTGATCATCTATTTGAGACTCATAAATGCCATAAATGCTATAAACTTATCGTATATTTAAAAAAAAAGTTTCTCGTGGTATTTTTTTTGTGAACAAAATATTTGAATGATAATAAATTTCATATCTTACTCGTTTTCCTCTTTTACAGATAAAGTTGAATCCTAACTTTTTATAACAACAACAACAATATTTTGTGAAATAAATTTATACAAACACACACACCCAGAGAGACACAAAAATGGGTTCACCATGCAATCGCACAAAACGCCATATACTTGAAATGGGAGATAAAATATCGTCTTTCACGATTGATTGTTCGAGTAGACTTAATCGATGCACATCATGGCTTTGTACACGCTCAAATCGAATGAATCAAAATATGAATGGTGGCATGTCGGGGGGAAGTGGTGGAGCAGGTGGTGATAAGCAACGTACTCCCTCAAATTCTGAAGTTCATCACGGACCTGGTCCGAGTCCGGTTGGGTCGTGCGGCGATGATGACAGTCATCCACCACCGAAAAATTGTTATCGACTCGTCATGTTGGGGTGAGTAGTCCATTTTTATTATTTTTGGATATCATTTGAGATGAATGCACTCATTTATCATATTTGACATTGAAATATCATCTTACTTCAATTTCTTTTTGTGCAGATCGGCACGTGGTGGTAAAACATCTCTTGTAGCCAGATTTTTAGGTGGTAAATTTGAAGACTCATATACACCGACGATTGAAGATTTTCATAGGAAATTGTATCGCATACGTGGTGAAGTACATCAATTGGATATTTTAGATACATCCGGCAATCATCCATTTCCTGCAATGAGACGTCTATCATTTTTAACAGGTATGTTTAACGGAAATATGAAATATGCATTTCAAGTTATAGAGACGACATCCTTTTTTTTTGTCACGTCTGTTTTCATTCATTTTAATCTTAATGAAATCGAAACATAATTTCTAGCGCATTTCCCGTCGATATGAAAAAAGCAGGTATTTTGGACACTTATAGGGTGAGTCCGTCAGTTCACCTCTCCGTAAGCTTTGCTAGAACCGACGGCTTATTTAGCAATCCACCATAATCTGCCATTAATCGTTTTTTCGGCCATGGGCCATATTTAGCCATTATCAACTATTTCGGCCAAACTCAGTAATTTACTGCATTTTCGGCCATAATAATCCATGGGCTGTATTCAGCCATCATCTGATATTTGAGCTCTGGGCAATAATAGATCATAATCAGCCATATTTCGTGAAATGTTCGGCCATCGCTCGCTCCCCATGACTTGCCTTCCTAAAACGACTGCAAATGACCTTCTTCAAAATTGAATAAGGTTTATGGAAATGCGCTCGTGTATATCGTTCCTGATTACGTTTCACATTTTGCTCCTTTTCATTCCTTTGTATTTTCAATTAGTTTTTCGTTTTATTGTAAATAATAATCATAAAATTAAATGAGGGGTTGCAAGGCATATGGCCATAATATAAAATTTTAATGCGTGCCTTATCAAAATTATCTTGACTATTTCTTTATATAAATATTAAACATGGGACACCATTTGAATGTGAACTGAATTAAATATGTCATATTTTCTTTAATGTTATTAATAATAAAATTATTATCAAAATATGTAAATATTTCAAAATATTTTTTTTTAATCCTTTTTTGTTGTGGTTTTAGGCGACATATTTGTTTTAGTGTTTAGCATGGATTCGCGTGAATCATTTGAAGAAGTACAAAGACTGAGAGAACAAATTTTAGAGACAAAATACAGTGCATCCCTGCCCCAAACTCAAGGCACAAAAGTAAAAAAGGTTATACCCAAGGTACCGATGGTGATTGCTGGAAATAAATGCGATAAGGATATGAAGTGAGTTATATTTTTCATATCATTTCATATTTTATTTATTTTCAATTCAATATATGTGCACAAAAAAAAGGACTGTAACAGTTGAAGAAGTTGAAGCCTATGTAAATTCCCAGGATAATTCATGTGTGTTTGTTGAAACATCGGCAAAGAAAAACCTACATGTTGACGATGTATTTTATGAATTATTTAATGTGGCAAATTTACCACTGGAAATGGCACCAAACCACCATAAACGTGTAACAGCGACATTTGGATCACCCTGCACCCTGCCACCAGCTCAACATAGCAATACACGAACAAAAAAGGCACTCAGTATAAAGCGTAAGTTAAGTGATGCGTGTGGTGTTGCTGTTCATGTTCGACGTCCAAGCATTCGTACTGATCTAATGATAATGAAAACCAAAACCAGTTCATTAGGCGATGGTTCAAGTTCGAGTGCAAGCAATGCATTTAATTTTAGTAAATTATCAAGAACAACAGCAAAAAATTGTACGATACAATAAAAAAATTAATTTTAAGGAGACAATATTCTTGATAATTTACTGAAAAAAAAAATCTTTATCTTCTTCTCATTATTTCATGTATTTTTTTTTGTTAAAATTTAAATTTGCACTTGTCTCCTTCAATGTAAATCTTTTTGATACTAAAATACCGTGAGATGTGTCAAACACATCTCCATAAAAAAACAAACAAAAAAAAAAATGAAAGAGAAGTGATAGCTAAACTTGAATGTATGCAATTAATTAAATATTTATTGTGTACTCTAATTCAAACAGCTGAGTACCTTCTAGTTGAACATGATATTTTATGTCCTTTTCCTTTTAATGTTCACTAACTTTTATGTTTTATAACTTTTTTAAGGAATTACATTTTATGTAACATACTTTGAGGATGGTAAGCATCGAAACAATATGTTTTTAGTGTATTTGTAAGGATTTTATTACGATTTGCTTGTCTTCACTCTAGTCAAAAGTTTGTCGATTTTGTAACTCCAGAATGAAAACTTGAGAGGGCGAGCTTTTGTATACGAAGTTGCTAAAGTAAAATTCCATCAACCCCTTTCCTCGATATTTATGGAGAGCGAACTTTTATACATGGGGCTCTTGAACAACGTTCCAGCAACCCCTTTTATTGATATTTTGGAGGGTCGAACTTTTTTAAAGGGAGTTTCTAAAGAAACGTACCATCAATCTCTTTGATCAATATTTTTAAAAAGCGAACTTTTTATAGGGGCTTTAGAACGTTTTGAAGACTGGATTCAAGAAAATAGACCCACCTTAATTTTGACATGAAACAATTTCCGTTCCAAGAAATGTATTACACAAATTTCAATTTGTAATTTTTTTGTTTGTTTTTGTTTTTGTAACGAGCAAAACCACACTACTAATTTGAGAAAATGTATTTAACGATGCGAGTAAAGTACTCAAATAACAATTATTAACATTATGTTATTTTAATCCTAAACAAATCTAAAATTATAACATATCACAAACCAAGACCAATTCTTAAACACATGTCAAAAACACCTTTTTATCATATTCCCTTACTTCGTTTGCGTGTGTGTGTGTTCTAGGAAAATTTTGTATATTCAAGTTTAGCTAATAATTATCATATATTTAACATCCTTCCTGTTAAACATATCTGTCTTTACACACTTTGTCTAAATCTACATATATTTGTAACTTATATTTATATATATTATAACTTATACTTGTACAACCATGACAAAAAAAAAGTTAAATGATGATAAAATATGTAATTAAACGAATTTGAATGTCTACACGATGTTATACTGTAGCACTAAAATTATTGTTATTAATTTTATTATTAAAATATTTAGAAAAAAAAATAAAAATCTGTTAATATTAAATGTACTCTAGTTGTTAGAAAGCTTGTTTTTAAGCTGTTATACATAAAATAAAAAAATACTGTTAAAAAAAATATCCTAAAACTTGAGTTCAAAACAACAAAATTTAATTGAACAATAACAAATTAATTAGGCACTTAATTGAATATTAAAGTATTAATGAATTAATTAAAGAGAAAATTTCATTATTATTCATTTTACTCTCACACTTTACTTATACTATCAATAACCTATCACAGTTATTTATATGTGTGTGTATGTTAAAAATCTTAATTGTCTATCAAAATTATTCCTATAAACTATGTTCTCTAAAACTTTAAAATGTGTTTTCTATCAATAATTATAAGATTAATGATGAAAAAGGGACATATAAATGTAAAAATGATTGTCCCTTGCCACCGTCCTATAGAACTATACAATTTTAGCTTAGATTAAGATGCATTTCATTTTGGACGAGTGTGCAATTGACAAGATACGTTTTGTAAATTGATTTGTTGTACTCATTGGTTAGTGGTTTTATGAAGTAATTTACATTTAAAATTTGTTTGTATAAAATTTTGACCAAATAAGCCACCAGCTATTTACATAAGAACACAGTTCAAACATGTGAGTTAATGTGAGAGACCAATGACAATTTGAAGCACCCACAGATTTAAAAAGAAATTAATATTACGTTTTAAAGAAAAATAATGATGTTAAAGGTGGGTTAAAAAGTTTTCTCAGACGATAACGTTATTAAAATCAAAAGATAAACAAAGTACTTAATGTTCATGAAAATTCTCAAGAAAAATCTATGTCAAGATGCTTTATTCATAGTTTTGCGTTACAACTTATATCATGTTGCGATAAATAGTCACCTTTCTGCTCACAGCTCATCAGACCAGTATCATATTCTAGATTTTTACTGATGATCATTGATGAATAAAAATCGAAACGTCTAATCAAAATTAAGTAAAAAATTTATTGGCCTTATCCTACTTATTAAAATAAAATTAAAAATCAAGGGCTATTATTACAATATATAAAGTAATTTGAAATTTTAGATAAAAAAACTAAAAGGTCTTATTCCCTCATGGGAAAAACGCTCTACCAATTGGGTCTCACAGGCTTTTTAGTCAAAAAATTGAAGAGAAACGTCAGGATTGCTAGTCGAAAACAAAGTTTAGTATCATTGTCATCAGCTGAAGCTGAGTTCATAGCTTTGAGCAAAGCTTGTAAAGAAGTGATTTGGACAGAAAGGTTTCTTCATGATTTTGAGGTAGAATCAAATAAATCGCTTTTTATCTACACAGACAGTTAAAGCTGTATTTCAATGATTCAAAACCAAAAGTTTAGTAATCGTACGAAACATATTGACACCAAGTATCATTACATAAGGGATCTGGTTGAGCGGAAGCTTGTCAAACTAACAAATACATTGCAATAGCAGATACACAAAAAAGAGGTATTAAAACCTTAAAAGATTTTTCAGAATTTTATGAAAATGAAGAAAATAAGAGAGAGAGTTAATCAAGATGAGAAAGAGAGAGAGTTACTCGAGATGAGAAAGAAAGAGAGAAGAATAGAAAAATTCCTTTAGTCCTGAATAAGAGAGAGAGTTAATCAAGATGAGAGAGAGAGAGTTACTCGAGATGAGAAAGAGAGAGAGAAGAATAGATTTTATTTTGAACAAATTGCTGTGGCTTAGTATGAACTTGTTTTAAATTACACGCAAAACGAACTGATTTTCAACTGATGCTGATGTCTAAAGTCCTTTTTTAAAAGTTTTCACAGTAAAGCTTTGGATGCTCTGTCCAACCCGTTACGATTGCTCGTTGTTGGGACTCGTAACCTGTAAAACAAAAGATAAAGTTATGTAAACCTTGAATTTGATATTTTTTTTCTTTCCCGTTCCTTACCTGAATTCACTTTGAAAAGAAAAATAAAGCAATAACTTTTAAGCACAACCATTCGTTAAACAGAAAGCAAAACAATCTTCTTATTTTATGAGCTGATTCATAAAAATTTTATGTCATAATTACTTTATATGATAAAATCGATTCACAAAATGTATCTTGTTAAATCAACACACTTCAGAATGAAATGTCACATTAAAAAAAAACAAATGTTTAAAACTTTTATCTGTGTACTTAACTTTTTAACGAATAAATAAACAAAACACATAATAATCCTGAATTGGGGCCAACAAGAAATTTTATGATAGAACAGAAGAATAAACAAAAAACAATGAATTGAAGGTAAAACAAGTAATCATCTATTTTCTGACAAGCTTAATTGGCATTCTGAAGATTTATTACCTAACTTGAACTTAAAATAAAAAACAAAAAGTATTCTATATTGATGTGAATTATAAATGAAAAAAAATATATTGATAAATATTTAAGATCAAGAAAAAAAACATTACAAAAATAAATAAATAAATAAAACGATTGATAATAAACGATTCAACGAAGTAGAAAAGATTGATTTTATAATATTATCATAATAAGATTGTTTTACATTAAACAAAAAAAGAAAATACATTAATACAGACTTTAATAAAAAAAGGAGGTATGTATTACAATATAAATTAAATATTATATTAATAAGAAAAAAAAACAATAATAATAAAAATGTTAAAAAAATTTTCAAGGGTTTTTTCTTGTTATTTTTATTCATATAATTTTTTTTTCTTGTTTGTTTTCATTGTAAAAAAAAAATAATAAAACGATAAATAAAAATACAAATATTTTGAGCAATATGAAACTGAAATTAATGAAAATCGATCATCTTCGTATCAGGAGTTTGAAATTTACTTCACAAATGTGTTTTTAACAGGATTTTATAAATTTCAATGTTAGTGCCTTGAATTATTGATTAAAATTTAAAAATAACCACAATTTAATTTCAATTTAACTCTTTCTCTAGTCACTTTCTATCTTTTTCTCCTCTATTTCTATGAAATTTCATCAAATATGTTAAAATGTTTCCCCAATAATCTGTGTATTTTACCACAATTTAATGGATTCGTTTCAATACTACCGAAATCCAAAGTATTTTGCTCTTTATATTCCCATTAAATATCAATAAATGTTACTTAAATGTAACGTCAATTTTATTTTTTCTTATAACATATTTTAAGTGTTTAATTTTTTTGATCTTTATGTTTTTTAACGTTAATTTTAAACCATTAAATGATGATAAACAATTAAAACAAAATAAAATTAAAAAATAACTTTTACAGGCAAAAAATCAAAGTTTTAAATGAAAGTTTTTTAACTGAGTGAGAGGAAGAGACGAGTGATTTTACTTCAATGAGAGAGATGTGCATCGGAAAGTTAAAATGAGCGAGGAAAATGGTAATACTTAGTTTTAAAATGAATATATTTTTTTTTGAAAACAATATCTATGTGTTAAAATAATAAAAATAAAAATAATGACCAGAAAAAAAAACAAATAAAATTAAATTTAAGAGTTAATCAAAATTAGAACAATTCAAAGAAAAGCTTTACAAATAAATGTTCACAAAATAAAAATAATAAAATTAATATTGTTAAGGATAAAATGTAAGATGTAATAAAAATAAGATCGTGCTAAAATATATTGACTGTTAAATTTTAATTGTAAAATGTAACTTTTTTTTGATGGATGTATTGTAAAATTAAATTTGAAATGAAAAAAAGGAAGTTAAAATAAAATAAATGCTCTGAAATACACTGAAAAGTAAAACAATTGTTTTTATCATGCTATTTAAGTGCATTTCGTAAGAAAAATGCTCTATTACAAAGGATTTTTGTCTTAGGTCGCTCCATCCAAAAATATTTGAAAAATTCCGCTATTTTGAAAAATTTAAATCAAAAATTTTCTGAAAATCGAATATTTTGGACTTTTGACTCTGGACCCCAATTTCATAGCTTCATCCATCTTCATGAGTTCCACTATCCAACAAAAAGAAAACCTGATCTGGATCTCATGGACTATTCCGGAGTTATATATCTTAAAGTATTTTTTTCTCAAATGTACCAGAGAGCCTGAAAACTGTTAATAACGGTTAAAATTTTAAAAATTGTTTAATTTTTTTGTTGGATACAGAAGCTAACTTAAATGAACTTTAATTCAATAGCTTTAAGATTGGCCTCCAGAGCCTGAAAACGTTGAAAAGCCCAAAAACCCAAATTTTCGAAAAATATCAGATTTTTTAGAAATTTTTTGATTTAGTTTTTTTTTCAATTTTTCAAAATATTCATAAGTTTCTATTTGCTGCAATATTATCTTTTTGTTAAATATTCTACCATTTTGAAATTTTTTGAAAAAATCCACTATTTTGAATTTTTTTGAAAATATCCAACATTTTGAAAAAATCCATCATTTTGAAATTTTCATTAAAAATTCCACCATTTTGAACTTATATTAAAAATTCCACCATTTTGAACTTATATTAAAAATTCCACCATTTTGAATTTTTTGAAAAATTCCGCCATTTTGAAATCTTTTGAAAAACTACCATTTTGAATTTTTTTGAAAAAATTCATTATTTTAATTATTTTTTTAAAAACCATCATTTTGAAATTGTAAAAAAAATCCATCAATTTGAAATTTTTTTGAAAATATCCATCGTTATGAAATTTTTATTACAAATTCCACCATTTTGAATTTTTTTTGAAAAAATCCATCATTTTAAATATTTTTTAAAAAACAATCATTTTGAAATTTTTTGAAAAAATCCACCATTTTGAAGTTTTTTGGAAAAACTCACAATTTTGAAATTGTTGAAAAAATCCATCAATTTTGAATTTTTTTGAAAAAATCCGTCATTTTAAATATTTTTTAAAAAACCACCATTTTGAATTTTTTTGAAAAAATCCATCATTTTGAAATTTTTTGAAAAAATCCACCGTTTTGAAATTTTTTGAAAACTCCGCAATCTTATAAATTTTAAAAAAATTAATTTATAAATTTTATTTTGTTTAATGAAACGAGTTCCATCGAAATGCACTTTTCTAAACCGAATTTCTCATTTTCATATTAATGATTATTGAAGCGAACCTTTGCCACAACTGTGAAGCCTTTAATCCTACATTTGACCCAAGCCCAAATTTAAAACAAAAAAATTAAATTTAAAATCGATATTGTTTGATTTGCATAAAGTTCCGTAAATTTCGTTGCCTCACCTATTTTAAAATTTCATTCAAATCCCAATAAGATCCAACTTGCTTGTACAAGAAACTTGAGTGTGATACTTTTAAATTTTAACGGACAAAAAAAAAACAATCAGCATATTTTTGAATAGTAATAATTTATATTTTATTTTAATCCAATTTAATAATTTTATTTTATCAATGTAGTTATTTTTTAATCCTTAACTTAAATTAATTTAACACTTTTCTTAATTTTTCTATATTTACAGTTACATTTCTCCTTTTTTTATTTTTTTCTTTCAATAACATTTTTTTTTTTTCAAACAACTTAATTATTTTTTTGCATTGCAATGTTTTTTTATTTGATAGGAATTGTAAAAAGTTATAAAATAATAAAAATAATTAAATTAAATGAGAATTGGATTCCAAATATTTTGTGGATGTGTGTGTGTGTGAGTGATTTTCGGTACGAGGATTCGGCGAGGATTTGAGATATTCAAATTTTTTTCAGTTTTTTTTTGAAGGAATGTGCATTTAATACTATTTTTATTTAGTTTAATTTGTGTCTGCAAAATTTGACTATTGAAATGGAGTTTTTTTTTAATATAATTTTAATTTAAATTTAAAAATGTACGTTTTTCAATAAATAAATTTATGCTAAAATAGTTTAATACTTAAAATAATTAATAATTTGCTATAATTTATTTTACTTTAAAGTTATTTTCCAGTTTTTTTACCATTTTTCGGTCATTTGATGACCCTTTTTTAAATATGAATTATTTTATTTTTACATTTATTCTATAAAAAGTTCTAGAAATTAATTTAAATTTTAAGGTTAATGAGCACCGTTAAATTTTTGTAAAATAAATTAGATTAGTTAAGAACCAGCTTTAGGACTCTTTGAGACCCGTATGGTACTTTTAGTGAACTTTGTTCATCATAAATAAAATTAATTTAAAATAAAAATTGAAATAAAATTAGTACTAATTAGTTAACTCTCTTTTTTTTTGTATACATGTGTTTATAATTTGTTAAGAAATGGCCAAAAATTAATGAGATTTTTTTGTTGCTTAAATTTAAACGGTAAAAATAAGTCAAATTAATTCGATTACTGGAGCCTACTGTAAAAAGGATTTGTTCCACTCAAAAATGATGAGGGTGTTTCGACGGTTGACGATAAATCCTGATAACTAAATTGTGAAAAACGTTTATCATCTATTAAATTAATTGGTGCTGTTGGATCTGGTGGTGTCAATTCAACACTTTCACCTGTGAACTGTGAATCGAAATACCTTGTGTCTGTATCAGATGTGACTTGGGGCTTAAATGGAGGTGTCATCTTAAGTAAATTATTCCAATCAATTGAGCTGAAAAATTTATGTCTCTGTATTTCTTTGTGATCTTCGGGACCACATCCAAGTCTTTTACTAGGTGACTTTTCAAGGAGTCCACTTAAAAGACTCTCAGCTTCAAGTGAAATTGATCTCCTAAATCTCACTTTTTCCTTTTCAATTTGTTCAAAGAGGATCTTTTGGTTTTCATTGAGGAACGGAGGTCGGCCAATCATCATTTCATACAATATCACACCAGTCGCCCACCAATCAACGGGTCTTCCATAATCATTATCTTCCACAATTTCAGGTGCCAAGTACTCGGGTGTGCCACAAAATGTGTTTGTTGTTCCGTTATATGTGAGTCCTTCTTTACAACATCCGAAATCCGCCACCTTTATGTGACCATCTTTGTCTAGCAGTAAATTTTCTAATTTCAAGTCTCTATGAATCACACCGTGAGCATGCAAATAACCGAGAGCCGAGACAATTTCAGCACCGTAAAATCGAGTTCTATCTTCTGAGAATTGACGTTCTCGTCGTAGATGGAAATACAATTCACCTCCATTGACATATTGCATCACAAAACAGAGACGATCGGCAGTTTGAAAGGCGTATTTAAGTGACTAAATTAAAATTGAAATGAATATTTAAGAAACAAATTTAATTGAAATTAAATACTTACAATAAGGAATGGATGTAAATTACAATTTCTTAGTACTCTATTTTCGGCCATAATTTGTTTTATATCCTTATGCTGAATAATATTTTCCTTTTTCAGTATTTTAATTGCATACAATTTTCCTTTTGCCTTTTCACGACACAAAACAACTTTTCCATTGTTACCTTTTCCGAGAACTTTCAAAAATTCAAAGTTTTCAAAGGTGACTTTCCTTCGTCCACTATTCGAGGAGGTGCCTTGTAACGAAAATTTCTTGTCAAGTAATTCATCTTCTGCGATTGCTGCGACCTCAACATCAGCATCCAATGATTGTACGGCCAGAATTTCAGCTTCATTTAATTTGTTTGCGACATTGCTGTGGAAATGGAATTAAATTGCAAAAAAAACTTAAATTAAATTTCAATTACAATTCATGGATGGCAAGTGAAATTAAATCAAGTCAAAATTGGTCCTAATTCGTCAATTTTTCACAAAAAATTGACGTGTTATAAATAAATATAAAAATAATTTTCTATCAAACTGGATTTAATAGCGAAAATTGCCTTTTTTAACAACTAAATGTATGCAATATACTGCAAATCATTTTTACAAAGTTTGAGATTCCGAAATTTTCTAAAACTTTTTTTTGTATAATTTTAACCTAAATCATATAGAAAATAATTTTTTATTAACAAAACCAACAAAAAAGCATAGAATTGAATTAATGGTCATTTTTGCCCCTTAATGTATGCAATACACTGTACTTAAATGTAAAAAAAATTATATTTGTATTAAATTTCAGCTGTATTCGGCTCTAATCCGCCATTATCCGTTAAAATTGAGAAAAATCAGACAAAATTCGCTGTATTCGGCTCTAATCCGCCATTATCCGTTAAAATTGAGAAAAATCAGACAAAATTCGCTATAGTTGGCTATCTCTCGCTTTCCATGACCTACCCTAGATTTCAATAATTAAATTTCATACTCACTTAATTGCTTCAACCCATTCCGCACGATCCTCCTCAGATTCAAGACAAAACATCCGTTCAATTGTTGTGTTTGACTGCAATCCCCGTATTAAAAATGTGTAAGGTCTCGGTTCATTTCGCGTTATAATCTGACAATCACGGACTGTAAAATTATTACATCGTTCCGCCGAATCTGTGTCATCTGGCTTATTTTTGTATCCCACTAAACTTCCATCTGTTTTTAGTACAAAATATCGAGGCCTCCAAGTTTTGATATGTTCACCTCGTTTATGAATCCATCCCTCTTTCACAATTTCTACTGCTTCAGTGCATTTTGCAGTTGTACCTGCTCCCGATGCAGCAATTGTCGTATTTGATGTCATATTTTCGTGCAATTTCGTACCGTTAAATTTTCTTATTCACCACTTGTATTATTTTTTACTTTCGTTTCTCAATTTATTTATTTGTAAACATACAACTCGTGTTATCGTGGCGTCGTCGTAGTAATTCTAGTAACATTTACTCAAAAATGTATTGCGTTCTTTCTTATTATGATTATTATTGTTGTTGTTGTTTTTGTTGTAAAGGATCATAACAATATACAATGAATGAATTATATGCATTTAATCTATACTGATATCGTATTCCATGCACTTTATAGTACTCTCATTCGTGATAAAATTACTGCGTAAATTACTATTTTCTTCAAGTACGTTCTACTGATATCACTGTATCTATTCAAATTACGTATATTTGTATTTTACAACTTTTACTCTATCATACAAAGAGGTTTCAAGGATTTGTTTTATTCATCATCCGATATTTCATCAAAAATTTTTATTTTTGTTTAATCACCAAAGTAATGATGATTCATATTAAAAACACGCAATATAATTTTTTTATTTCAATATAATCAATTTTTTACAATCTACACATATAAATATCTATTTCAATGGAATTCCCAATTCATTCATAATATTGTATATATACATAGATACGTACACATCATATAATGAGTAACATACACACACAATTTTTTTTCCTTACATATTAAAATTTTGTTTTGTTGGTTAATTTTTATTTTTGAAATAAAACTGATTTTTTGTCTACATTTCACAACGTTATCTCAATCAAAGTAAAAATAAATTTAAATTTCATTCATATTTTGATACACAAAGTCCATCACTTGTATTTGTTTTGCTTTTTTTTTCACAACAATGTTTTTGGGGTAACACGTTTTTTCTGCGTATCACTTTTACACAATTTTCTCAATATTCACAATGAATTAACACAATTTTACTAGTACAGCTGGTAGTTTTGATGCTTATTTACATGAATTTGATAAATTTTTTCACTTTTAAGGTAATTTTTAATTAGAAATTTCCCGTTATCATATTATTACGTCTAAATTTGTGACATGTGAATGACGCTCTCTATGCTTTTTTCTAGTTTTTTTTATTAAATGTTTTTCTCTCGTATGTGTATTATTTTGTATATAAGTCGTTTATATGAATGGGCCTTATGTATTTTTTTTTGTTGTTAACGAATTACTATTACGATTACGATTATGGGATGTTATTTAGTGCTTTTGGTTCGTTTTCAATTGTTGTCGAATTTTATAACGGTTATTTGTTGGTTTTTGATTTTATTGATGTTCTGAAATCGTTATTGGTGGCAAATTTTCGGTTGAATTTATGTCAATTCTGGTTCTATTTCCAAGTACCATGACTGGTGTTGTCGTTTCAATGTTAGATCCTCAGAACCATCTTTGAGGTGAAATGTGAGAATGGCCAGTTCAGGCGTAGATACAATCACAAATAAGAACGAGGTTTTACGGTACCTAAAATGATTGCTTTTGTTAACACTAGCAAGTGAACTCCCAAAATCTTGCTGAACAACCCAAACGGGCGTCGAAGGGTGAAAAAAAAGGTGGATTGCCAAAGTCACAAAAAAGGATTCGGCCAAGTCCAAAAAGTGGATGTAGAACCATAGAGTAAGTAAGTAAGTGGTTCTAGCAGTAAATATAAAATAGTTGTGCCTCATCTTGAGTGATATATTGGCCAAATAAATCGACTCTACCTGTTGAATTTATGAATATTTCTGAACTTTCCTGATATGACCTCTTTGGGTTTTAACAAATTAAATGCCTAAATGATATTTTTATGATTAGATAATTTTCACTTGAATCACTTATTAATCTTGAATTTATCCTAGTCTTGTTTCACAAATCAATTTAATTAATTTTAATTTAATTTTATTTAAATATATATTTTTGTTGTCCACGTCTCTCACTTTACACGTGCTAGAAGATGATGTTTTCTTTTGACAGCTGTCATTTTGGGCCCCAATAGGCCAGAACTATGACAAATCATTTATCTAAACTAGTTAAAATTAAAAAAAAATATATTTTTCACTTCGTTCATTTATCTGCGTTCGTTCGAAAGAGCCTACAAAATTTTATTGAATCTCTACTCATTTTAATTGGAAATAAAAATTACCACGTTTTCGCATTAACCTTAATTGGTTATAGCTAGATATAGCAGTTTCAGTTTCTTAGTTCAAGTGTTAAACTCAAACACTTTGTTTGGAGTCCCTATAAAATTAAAGTTGACATGAAAAATGGTTACAAAAAAGATAAGCTTATCTCACCTGAGTGAAGTGACTCTCGATTTCTTTACACTGTTGAAAATTTATCCATAAACTCAAAGGCAAATATTTCTGAAATTGGCAATCAGACCATAGGACCTGACCTTTTGAAAAATCCATTTTTTTAAAGGTACTGCTTCAAATTTCACATACAACAAAACTACCAAGTTGACCATTGACCTTTGGTAGCCATATTTCAGATAAATTTTATGAATCTCTCAACTTCTCCAAAAACATCAGCACTTTTAGGGCAATCGAGCCATTGTTAAATGTCGTAAAACAGCTCCAAGGGCGCTATAAGTGAGTAAGAAGAAGCGCAGATTAAACAACTCTGGAATTAAATTTTTTACCAGGCGAAATTTTGCTTTTAAACTTTTTGGACATGACCTTTAAACAAACTCTCTCTCAACAAAAACTTCATAAATAAACTACTTTAAACGAAAAATTTCGTCTAACACTCCAAAACCGAATTGATCATATAAAGAATTTCACCATTCAAAACAATTTAGTGCCACTCTTTAGCTCATCATTGCAACACAATTGCACAACTTTGTATAGTTAACTTGCAACCCTGTATTTCGAATTGTATAAAACTTTTTTGACATTTCAAATAGATGTACATTGTATATTAAAAAAAATTACAAAAAACTAAGTTCACCGAAATTCATTAAGAATTTATATAGAAAAAGAGAATAAAAAACAAGAAAAATAGTGATTTTAAAGTGTACAAACAATTAAACAGTATTTTAACATAAAAAACAACTTTTGAAGTGCAATATAAAGATAATTAAAGTAAAATTTAAGCACAGCTGGAGGACTACGTAATATTATACTTATATTTAGTATCAAGGTATGTATAAATTTTTACTCATTTTTCAATTTAATTATAAATAATAAAGTGATTTGAACAGATTTTCTAGAAAATGCAAATTATGAGTGTTCTTTTGATGAAGTTCAATTGTCAATATTTATTGTAGAACATATTTAAAATGAAAATGCAAGTTTTCATAATTAAAAAATGGTCTCGTCAATGTAAAAATATCATAAGAAAGAAGAATATTAGATTCGTTTATTATTATTTTTTTACAGCTCAGTTGTGTGAGTTGTTCAAATTAAAAATAGCTCACTTTAAAGCGCATCATTAACAATTTCTTATTAGCTTAGTTGATTTGTAATGATATATAGGTCTGTGTTACATACACAGTCGTGTGCAAATTCAATGTTCAGATTTTTATTTTTATAAAATAAACACTTTTCATTTTTTTTTCTTATTTCTGTTTTAGATAGAAATTTAGGAAAGAAAGAAAATGTTAAAAAAAAATCGGAAAGAGATGAAAGAACCAACAATGTTTATGCAAACTATTTCATAAGAATAAACACATTTATTGTACAGAAAGTTATTATTATGATTATTAATTGTGTGTGAGTTGGAAAATCAACACACTTCGATGATGATGCTTGTGATGATAATGATGATGCACCATAATAAATGAAGTATAAAGTGAGTTGTTGATGAAACGAGCTCTGTTCAAGTGGAAACACAAAATAATTGAAAATGATAAAATAATGTCTGTAGTGTAATAGGATTAACGGAGAAGTTGTTTATTCATCCCTACCCTGACAATTACTGTCTAGGGCTCACTTATGGGTCAATGAGCTTAATTTAAGAGGCTGATTGGATCCCCTTGAGTGAAGATTTAAATAATAGCTTAATCTTTGAAGTGAGCTTGCATGCTTGTATGCTTATTGTTAGCTCATAAGACAAATCTAAGCCCCTAGGAGCAGAGTTGAGCCCTGTCCTATTTAATATCTTTATGCCAGACATTAAAATTGCGTCACAGCACAATATGCCGAGTTGCCAAGGGTTGATAATGATGATTAGAGAAGAGTATACCCACCTCAGCCACTACCATAAGACTTTTTGTCGGCTGTCTTTTGACTTACCCTAAATTAAATTCCTCTTTAACGATACTTATTCCCTTCAAGAAATCATATATCAAATGAAGTTTTAGTTCAAAGAGCGCCGTTGGATTTATTTGCCCATTGAAACACTCAAAAAACCGTTTCCTCCTGTTCTCAAGGGCACTACAGAAGCAGAGAATGTGCTGAGCACTTTCTTCTTCTGCTTGAAATATTGTCAAAACCAAACATCAGTGGTACTTTTGATCTATATGAACAGCATGCCAAACGTATTTTACCCATTCAGAGGCTTTTTGAAATGAATGTGCTGATGTGAATTTTGAATTCAATCGCGGGATATTACGACTTAGGGACAACTTCAAACTTATCTCAAGCAATGTCGTGACATTCGCAGGCTCACGCCGGATGTTATACTTGGGACATTCTGTCTTCAACAAATTGCTAATTGAGATGATAAATGATACTCGATCTTTTTCGAATTTTACTCGAATTTTTCTTGAAACCAGAGAATCTGAGTAGAGTAATCTTTTAACTTTGTACTCTTCACAGCAGTCACTTCTGAGTTAGCCTCTGGATGCCGGATTTGTACAAAATCAGTATGAATTGGGTGTCCGCCCCAACCAGAGGGGTTGTTCAATTTTTTATATGAACTGGCAAGTTGTAATGCTTTTAGTCTTTTGTCGGTACTTACTTTGTCTTTCTTTGTGCATCTTTGATCGTTTGGATGTATGAAAGTTGACATTTCTTGGGGGCCTGTTTTTCTGCAGGATTCATTCTGAGGTCTTTTTGAATTGAATCAGCTGATGATAAAAATTTCCATATCTAGCATTTTTCCAGTCAAGACTCAATTTGAAGATTCCTCCTTAATTATCTTTTCCCATCCCTGTTTCAATGAAACATTTTTTTTTCATTTTCACATTGTACATCATTTTTGTGACAAAACTACTTACTATATCTTGACTTATAGTTGTATCATACAAACAACCACACACAAACACAAACAAATCATATTCTAAAACTAAATAAATACACAAAAAACACCACAAAGTGAAAAACTGAGTCAGTAACTAAAAATAAATACGTAAAACCTACGCTCTTTAGAGGCAGAGGCTTGTATTTTTCATGTGTGTTAGATTTTTCATTCACATATGCAATGAATTTAATTGAAAGAAAATTTGAGAGAATTCGAAAATTTCAAGGAGTATTTTAATTGTGTGAGAAAATCGTGTGTTGTGTTGTTTTGAATGAATTTTCATGTAATAACATTAAAAATTTAATATAAAAATTGTGATCTGATAGGAATTTAACTGAATTTCAATTTTTTTAATTTCAAAAACCAAATTTTATCATCCAATTTTGCATATAAAATTTAAAATTGTTCGTTACAAGGAAAAAAAACACTTGTTAAATGTGAATTTTCAATGTAAAGTAAATCAAGAAAAATTGAGTATCAGAGAGAAAATTGATCAATTTTCATTTTATTATCATTCTTATAAGAAAATTTCATTGAGCATGAGATCTGCAAAGAGATTGAGATATCAAAAAAATTTCTAGTGAGATCATTTGAGATCACACTTTCATACTCTTTTTGAGTTTGATCAGTAATTAGGGAAAAGTAGCCCTGAAAGCACGTGCCATTAAACATAAAAAAATTAAATCTTAAATAATTTTAATATCATTTGAACCAAAAACAAAGATGAACCTTTAAATTAAATGAATGAATAATTGTCCGGTGATTTAAAAGCCGAACAATTTACTTTCCACCAATAGAAAAAAAACATAAAATGATTCATTCCATAAAAAATTCAAAATAAATTCAGTGAAAAAAGCATCCTCTGAATAAAGAAAATACGTAAAATGAGTTAAAAAGTGTGACTTTAATTAAAATAAAAAGAAAATTCATTCACAAAATTAATGTGATGTAAATATTTAATAATAATAAAAATATTCAACCCAAAAAAAAATTTTTTTAGTTCATTCATTAGTTTAATGCACACACATTTAATAAATTGGATAATAATTTTGCATTGTCTTATAAAATTTATTGAATTTTATTCATAGAATATAAATAAAACGTGAGATTTGCAAGGTTAATAAATGAGAAATTTATTTAAATTAAATAAAAAAAAAACATTATAATCAAAAATATTTCTAAATAAATACGATTTGATTTAATGTTCAAAATTTTCTTAATTTTATTGAGAGTGATATTGTGAGTTTTTTTATCCAAGTGTCGTTTTTTATTCAATTTCCTTAATTTGAATGATGAAATTTATAACGGATTTTAATTAATTCCATTTTTCGTTGGGAATTCAATTTAAAATCAACAATTGAATCGATATTTAAGCAAGTGACAAAATTTTCAATGTTATTGAGTCAAAGTTCAAGTCAAATTATTATTGGTAAACAAAACTGAATAAGAAAATTGTCGACCTTTTCAATTTTGACACTTGTCACCTTTGGTTCATTGCCGATTTCATTTAACCAAAGAAAAATTAACCCATTGCAGACCCCTTACATGCTTTTGATCTATATTTTGAAATTTATTGAGTTATTTACTAGACTGAAGTTATCAACGTCCTTCTCAGCCTCTAGCAGGGGTTTTTTTGACCCCCAGGACCCTCTCCGACACCCTCGGAGTGTCATCAACGACTTTTATCTTGACTTTTAATTTTTTTTGCTGTTTTTCAACTTTTTTTCCGTGTAAATCACGAAATCAGCTCTCAGCGCCCTCTGGAGTGTCCATTCGAAAAGTTCGGACATAAGACGCTGTATTTTTGTATTCTCTATCGATCTGTTTACTCATCCACGACTTTTTTCTTGTAAAATTTTTCAGGGAAGTCTAAGAATCGACCTAATTTTCACGAAAAACTAGCGCCCTCTTGTGGTCATTGAGTTCTTGTTCATACGGATCTTTTCTTTCATTATTTGCCCTATTTAGGACTGAATTCAAAAAAGCTAAAAGCTTTCAAATTAAAAATTTAACAAGGAAATTTTTCTGATAGCTCTTAATAGCGTTCGAACATTTGAACGTCATTTTCACCAGTTTCCAGTCAAGCCAATTTCAACTTTTAACAATAAATTTTTTTCAAAAAATTTGGAAAAGGATCGTACTTGCCTGATTTACTTGCAATATCACTCTTCAATTAAAATAGGATTTATTGATATTAAAATATGTGAATTATTTATTATTGTAGTGAAAACGTAAATGCATCACATCAAAATCTTTGCTTTTAAGACGAAAAAAAAACTAAAACACTTTAACTTCCATTTCTAATCTGTAATTTATAAATAAATAATTAAAATATTTTAATTTAAAAAAAAGTGCAAATAACATTTAAAAGAAAAAAAATTAATAAGGCTGAATAAGTTCTTGTTTGCACTTATCACCACACATCACTCACCACCTTACATGTACATGAATAGTGCTATTGACTTCGTAGAACATGCCAGTTAGTACTGATTCTGGTGAACCACTTGGTAAACGCTGCAAATATTGTGATGGTATGTCAAATGAAATCGTATTTAACAACTTTTTTATTTATGAATGTACTTGATAATTTTTTTTTGTTTTTTGTCTCATTTTATGGAATTTTCATTTCATGCGTACTTTCAAGAAAAAACACTAAAAATGTTATTGATGCGACATTTATTTCATATTTCCCCACTCACACACATTTTTATATTATATATTTAATTTTCCAAGTTTTTTTTTTAAATGTTATGACTTGGCAACTTGTTTCCATTATTATTACATTTTATAATAAATATTCAGTTGAGAGAGTGCTGTAATAAAGGAAGAAAATTATTATTATTATTATTTTTCATGCAACATCGCACATATCTCTATGTGAGTGATCATCAAATGCATCATCAACGATATTTCTTTTTTTTTTGTTATTTAGCACATTTTCAAGTCAGAATGGAATTCTTTTTTTTTTATTATTATTTTTGAATTGTCTGGGATGTGTAGGTTCTGTTAATTATTTTGACATGATGCTCATTTTCGTTTCTGAAATGTATTTATGTGTGTGGTGAAAAATTTCTTTGTAACTTCATTTTTCTTATTATTATTACAAAATTAAATATTTTTTTTTTCTTATGAATTTTATTTTGGAATATTTTTATTTTATATTTAAGGCCATTCTGGATTGCCAAAATAATTTTATTCACACTTATTTTAATTTTCGATTTAAATAAGGCCTTAAATATCCTTGCTCTGTGTTAATATCCTTCGAAATATCGAAAGATCACTTACACCTACATTGACGTTCTGACTCTGTAGTATCATCAGACTCAGTAGGCATCAATACACTCGGTAAAAACTGGAAAACTTGAAAAATGTCGAAAGATCACTTACACCTACATTGACGTTCTGACTCTGTAGTATCATCAGACTCAGTAGGCATCAATACACTCGGTAAAAACTGGAAAACTTGAAAAATGTCGGCTGACTTCGGAAAACATCAGTCCTTTAAGCTTCACCCTATTCTCAGTTGATCTTGGTTCGCTCTCTACTTTCCCATATTACATTAAAATACATAGTAAATGATGTCTTTTCAGACTGGGGTAGCTGTTGTCTCGTACCTAACTTCAAATTCTAATTCAGCCGATCATGAGCTGCTTCTTCAGTCAAATAAGCAGTTGCTGGGGTTTACTGGCATTTTTCTACCAAGTTTCCTATGACCTTCCTGATCGTCTTCTTGCCACTGGCATTGATAAGACTCTATTTGTTATATGATCATCTTGTCTTTTCAAAACATGTTCGTGCCATCTTATTTGTCTCTCGTGTAGTTTGGATGTTACAGTTTCTTTAATTCCAATGCTGCAATAAAGGTATTTATTTGGTAGATGATCAAGCAAAGTAACTCCACCGGACCACCGCCAATAAAAAAAAATAAGGGTTTAAAATGTATTTTATTAAGTTACAGGGATTAAAAAGCCCCTGAAAAGGATGATCCATTTGCAAAGATGCTTTTCCGCACTTTGTATTGTTTTCTTGCATGGAGTGAGCGAAAATAACATCGAAAATCTTGAATGGACCACCAAAACTCAAGGTTGTCTGATTTTCTTGTCAAAAGTCAAAAAAAAGGATCGTTAAAGTGCTTTTTCAAAATGACGGTCTACTGTCTTATTTTAAAATTTTATAATCGTGCAATTTTTTTTTTTTTAATTTTTAGAGACATTTAGATTTATTGCCCGTTGTTTAATAAAAAAACAGAAATGAAAAAATTTTTGGCAGGAAGTACAAAAATTTTAATGTTTGATAAGAAAACTTTTACGCATAAGGAAAGTAAAAATTAATAAAAAATTTTATAATAATTTAACATTTATTTAGCGTTGATTAGATTAATTGCTTTTTCTTCGTTTGTCACGCTGAAATTTTGCCAAAAAATTAAGAATTTTTATTGGATCAAAATCATGATTTTTTTAATAATAATAATACTTAGTTTTGATATAAATTTTTTTTTCTGTAAATTTGTAAATTTTTTGTTAATTTTAAGCGCATTTTCTTAACCATTCTTATGATACATTGTAAGTTCAAACGTCCCAGCACTCGGCCAATGAAGTTTTTTGTCACTTAAGGCGTGTTAGCTAGGTTAAAAAAATTTAGTGAATTTCTTACCGCTTGAAAGAAAATTAGCATTGAAGTCATTTGTGTCATTTACTCAATGTCGTGGCGCCAGATGCGGAAAATGAGATAACTCAGTCGAAATTGTGAAAAACTTCAAAAATTTATGTAAAAATAAAATCATTTGAAGATTAACGGCAAATTTCAAAATTTAAAAAATTTAAAAAAACCGTTAAATACATTTTTCAATATTTGATAATTATTTACTAGTTTATCTAAGTATCAAACATTTCTCATCTAACCGACGAGCAAAGGCTTATTTACTGTTTGAAATCACAAATGCACTATTCAAGCAAATAAATTTTAAAAAATATAGTTTTTTCTATAAAAAATTTAAATATAAATTTTAATAAAAAAAACACAAAAAATAAATAAACATTAAAAAATTGTTTCAATGTTTTCATTTTTTTTTATAAATGAAAAGTTAAAAAAAATCTAAAATAAAGCATAAATTTTTGTCAATTTTATTTTTGGATTAAGCAATCTTCTCATAAATGTATGTGTTTGCAGTACAGTTAAAGAACATTCATTTTATTAATCTTCTTTTCGTTTCAAAATGAGAAAAATATATATATTTTTACAGACGCCTATCCTCTTATTTACGAAATTTATGTCGTTCAAAATTTCATTTATAAAATATACACAAAAAAAAATCATCAGCATCAAGTGGTTGATTCATAAATCCCGTATAGTCTAGCTAGGTATAATAATAATAATAATCCTCATCTATTTAATATTTATATGTTCATTTTAAAATAATTTGCTTTCAACAAAATATTTATTATATTTTTTTAGGCTAAAATGATATAATTTTATAAATAATTAAAAAAAATTGTATTAATATTTTTTTTTCGTTGGGGTGATTTAGATTAAAAATAATTTTGGGTTTTATTTTTTTAATATCTTTTTTTTTTGCGTTTATGTACGAATGTATGTGACATAAGAATGTAAAACATTGTTATCTGCTTTATTAATTCAACACTTAAAATTATTATTACTCTTTTAATTTATACAAACAGAACCGTACAAGCACGTACGTACACACTAAAAATTAACGTGAATTTGAAATAAAACACAGAAATTTTCCACCTGTCACTCATTATTTTAACTGCCATTATCGTGTATTTTCATCTTCGTCTCTTTCTATATCTCTGTGTATAGTTTTCATGAAATGTATGTGAACATCATAAACATTTATGAAGTAAATTAAAAGTTTTTTTAGTCTTATCTGACTTTATGTACCTGTTGAATTGAATAATGGGTCTTTTGGGATGGGTTATGTTAATTGTTGTTAGATGTCAACGTATGTGGAGTGAGAAAATTATATTAAGAGAATTTTTATGGCAAAAGCAACATCGAAAATGGTGGTTGAGAAATATTTTAAGGTTTGCTATTAAGGTAATAAAAGCCCGATTATCATTGATATGGAAGTTAGTGTTAAATTTGTAACATTAGTATAAATACTGCATGAAAATACACAAGTCTCTTCAGTCTAGTCGTTGCTCTCTAACTAAAAACATCGTCCTTATTTTATATTCGCGACGAGGATGGGATAAAAGGGAAAACCCGCTTTTTTACATGTTTACAGAAATGGTCTAGTAAACCGAGGATTTTCCGAAGACAAAATAATTAAAAAATGCAAAAACAAACTCGAGCGCAGCCACGAGAGATACAGGACTAAGAAAAGTAGACAAATAGCAAGGCGAACCCAAAGTCCTGGTCCAGTCAAACAATCAATGTAAAAATAAATTTAAAATAAATAAAAATAAAATCAAAGAAGTTGTTTTTAGTTAGGGAGCAACGACTAGACTGAAGAGAGTATTTAAATTCAGTATTTATACCGGTGTTACAAAATTCACGCATTAAACGTATATGTAGATGAAGTCTTACAAGGAAAAGGAAATTCAAAAACGGAAGGAACTTTTAAGAGATAATTGTCAGAACCAGTCGAGGAAGTCGTGGAACATAGTCGAAAGTTTATTATAAGATTAGCCAAAATTAAAGTGCTGAAAAAACATTGTACAGAAACTAACAAACTATTTTATAACATGGCGAGACACTAAATGAAACACATTAAACTCAAGCAATTAAATCAGTTAAAAAGATCGTCCACGAAGCACCAGAACAGATTCCTTCTGGAATTTTAACGAGTATAACCAAACAACAGCCCAGTAATGGTATTGAAATTTGAAAAAGAAGTAAACCTCTTAGAGTCTTGATCACAAATGAAAACAAAGATTGCAATTTATTATGAGGGTTAGTTGTTTAAAAAATCAATTAGAAAATAAAGAAAACACTTCAGTAATAGAAAATTTGGTTAGAACGTTACAAATGGGAAATGTTCCATATGATTCGGCATTCTTGTCTTTTTATAATACTTTTATATTAGGTCACATCTAAAAATGGAAGTAAAGGAAAACGTCGCTACAGCCTTTCCGGGCCATCGTAGACCCATAGTTTCTTCTGAAACTATATCTTATTTTCATGCGCGGAGGTAGCCTCATCATTAGAATTTTTGATTTTCATATAAAAAAATAGAGTTGCCGAACAACTTTTGGTTTAAAATACCGGTTTTTCAACAAAAATCAAAAAATTTCCACAAATTTCCCGGAAAATCAAAAAAAAAATTATATCACTAAAATCCTCTTAAAATAAGCTACAACTTTGCTGAAGACACCAAAGACCAGGACGAACTTGAAAAAAATTTTTTTTTCCATACACATGATTTCTCTTATTATAATACTTTTATATTAGGTCACATCTAAAAATGGAAGTAAAGGAAAACGTCGCTACAGCCTTTCCGGGCCATCGTAGACCCATAGTTTCTTCTGAAACTATATCTTATTTTCATGCGCGGAGGTAGCCTCATCATTAGAATTTTTGATTTTCATATAAAAAAATAGAGTTGCCGAACAACTTTTGGTTTAAAATACCGGTTTTTCAACAAAAATCAAAAAATATCCACAAATTTCCCGGAAAATCAAAAAAAAAATTATATCACTAAAATCCTCTTAAAATAAGCTACAACTTTGCTGAAGACACCAAAGACCTAGGACGAACTTGAAAAAAATTTTTTTTTCCATACACATGAATTCTCTTATTATAATACTTTTATATTAGGTCACATCTAAAAATGGAAGTCAAGTAAAACGTCGCTACAGCCTTTTCGGGCCATTGTAGACCCATAGTTTCTTCTGAAACTATGTCTTATTTTCATGCGCGGAGGTAGCCTCATCATTAGAATTTTTGATTTTCATATAAAAAAATAGAGTTGCCGAACAACTTTTGGTTTAAAATACCGGTTTTTCAACAAAAATCAAAAAATTTAAATTAAACAATTGCTCCTTGAAAGTTATTTTTTGTTGTTGTTGTTGACTTATTTTCGTTTTATATAAGACACGGATTAAAATTAAAAAAAGTAAATACAATAAATAAAATTTAAAATGAAACAATAACACAAATTGAATAACAAATAAATGAAATAACCGAATTTATGTAATAAAGGCACTTTGCACATTGCACTTATATGTAATTTAAAGTATTTAGTCCGATTTTTTAAAATCACTCAATATTTCTTTGATATATTTTTTTTTGTTAAAGTATTCGTTGCATTAACATCTGCTTCATTCATGATTCAGATGATAATCAGAAGTTCAGTGAGCAATTAATCAGAAAATGTTTGTTCTACGAGGCGTTTTAGCAAAGTGAGGAGTGCATCGCATTTAATCTCTGAAGTACCGAGTTCATTTCTCAGCAATAAAGATTCCAGCTACTCAATTTGAGATAAAGGCTAGATAAAGGTGGCGACTGCTTGGGATGACAGAATAAAAGTTAAGTCCCTCGGATGATGATAACGCGTATGCTCGACTGATGGCCTAAGTGCAAGCTTAATAGCCGCCTTACAAATCATATCTGATCTGATACATGACTTGACTACGGTCTCATGTCGGACTACAGCAATCTTGAGTTCCTACTTTACTTTAATAGAAAACTCGCTTAAAATAACATAAATTCATCACCTTCATATTCAAGAATAACTTATTTTTTCATGATTAGCAAAAAACAAGGTCTTCATGTTAAATAAACAACTCAAAAGAAAAACATTGTTTCATTTCTCCCAATTAGTTCAATGTTGAATGCACGTCATTAACCAGGTATTTTAATGAGTTTATTTTAAATCCACTAGATTCGTTTCCAAAATGTAATTATCAAAGAATTTCTATTCATTTTTCTCTGATGCATAAACGAAAATAGAAAAGTATTTAGACTGATAAAAAAAAATTTAGTGTTACATTTAAAATGTTACCCAATTCTTAAAAGAAAAGTCATCAATTTTTTATGTAAATGAAACTGTAAAAATATGACAATTTACTTTAATTATAACATAAATCAAAGAGCTTTGTTTTAGAACGCAATACAATAAAAGTTGTCACGCGTACAAAACATACCTTGGCTTTTCATCTGTCCTTCTGCTGTCAATCATTTAACAAATGTGTGTGAATGGCACAAAATAACAATAAATCTTTTTATGCTTTTTTTTATTTTTCTTTTCTCTCACACTTTGACAACAAATATTATCGTCTATCACGTAAAACCGTAGAATTGTATTAGTTTTTGTTTTTGTTTTTATTTTCAATTATTTTTTTTGCTCATTTGAAGGAAAAAACCGAGGAATGAGACAAAAAATGTGCATTAACAACCACAAAAATAAATAAATAATAATAAAATAAAAAGTATCTGAACAAATCACAACAAATATGTTTTTGAAGAAGAAAAAACGAAAAACATGAGGGCGTTGTTATTGTCCGAAAAAAATGACGATGAGTTTGACTGCATGTTCCCTGAATCATCAGCATTGAATGTGTGCGTGTGTGTTTACTTTTATTATCATTAATATACATTTTGTTGTTTTTTTTATGTTTTAACTGGATGTTAATAAATAAATTATTTTTAAACCTTTAACGTTTTGGTGTCTAAGTGTATTTTTTATTTGTTTTTGTTTTCAAAAAAATGTAATATCATAACATTATGCATTAAAAAAAAAATAACTTGGCGCTAATAAAAAAATATCGTAATTTATTTGTTTTGTGAATAATATTTAAAATTTTATGTCCTTTGCTAAATGAAAATATAATAAAAAATATATATTTAAATGAAATTTCTTCAATAAAATTAATGACAAATTAATCCAAATGACAAATTAATTAGTCAACTGTAAGAGATTATTTGATTAGATTTCACATATTTAGCAGATTGAGAGAGATCATGTAATTACAAGAATTTGTGTTGATTTTTGTGCATGATAAATAAATGATGGTTACAAATCTAATTTAAAATTCAAATGTACTCTGATTGTGATTAAGATAATATTAATGATGATGATGCGAATGATGGTGATGGTGAGGGAAAGATGGTGTTAAATGAATTTTCACTGTAACGTATTTTGTTTTCAAAAAACATACTGTAGGAAGGTATTTTATGCAATTTTAAGAGTAAGGGAAATGTACTTTTATTTGAGGTGCATAAGTGCATTAGTGACAAGTAGGATCATTCCTTGTGAGCTCTTATGCTGGTGTGATTTCGCTTTAATGATTCTTTTCTGAATTGATCTTGCTCTTGATCTCAAATTCCACGTATGGCGATGTGGTGCTTCTTGATCTGGTCAGTTTGCATCTCTTGTTCTTTTCTTGACATTTCTTATCCAAGTTTCTCTTACTCGTCCATCCTGTAATGTCGGGCTGATTCTGGCATGTTGAGGGCTTTATTTGTTATGTGATCTTCTGGCTGACGCAAAATATGGCCATACAACCGTACCTGTCTTTCATCCAATTTGTCCTGTATTCTGTCCTTGACTCCAAAGCTGCCAAGAAGGTGTTTATTTTGCAACTTGTCGAATAATGATATTCTAGCAGCCCAACGAAGCTTTCACGTCTCAGTGACACCTAACTTCTTTGTATGATTCTGTTAACGGATCCAGCATTCACTTGCATACATTAGTACTGGCTTAACTGAGGTGCTATACAGCTTCCCTTTTAGTTTGACAGGCATCTTCCTATCGCAAAGGACCACATTGAGAGATCTCCATTTTAGCCAGCCTAATTTAACACGGTGCTGCACATTTATCACACTTTACATCGTTAGATATCACCGAACCAAGATACTTAAATTCATCTGTCATATTCAGAGAATTACCTTCCAGCCTAATTGTATTCCTTGGACCAATACAATTTATTTATACAAATATTCAAACTGAGCTGAGTATCCCCCACCTTCTTGACACTCCGGTTCCAATTTCATTTTCATTTGGTCATTTAAACATTACTAGTGTTCTCTTTCTCGGTAGCGGTTGACCTTAAATGAAAATAAAGGAAAATGAAATTGGAACGTGATCTGACTTGGTTCATGTCCTAGATGAAGCTTTAAGATTCGTCCTATAAATTTAGTAGACCTTGATTGCTCTTGTTTGTCAGTCTGCTAGTGTTCTAGTGCGCGTCCTATATCTTCAAACCTTTTTTTCCATTTATATTCAATCTCGACCGTTCCTTATTTTTCCATTTCTGATCGATGACTCACCAGAAACATTCGATTTTAAATAAAAATGAAGAAATGAAAATACATACATTAGTATGGTAAAGTGAAAAACGAATTCCATCCCACACAATTTTATACGCGTATATAAAAATTTTACATAGTAAGCTAATTTTTTTTCATCTTTTACTTTTTTTTTCAATATAATTTTATAATGTTTTATGATAATTTACCTTAAGTAAATAAATATAATTAGAAATGAACATCAGTGAAAAGAAAAAGTTTTCTTCATTTAACATTATATAAACATCATTCACACATAATTCAAATGTAATTTTTATAAAAATAAAATATAAAAAAGACATTTTATGATGATGATGATGATGCACGTAGAAACTGGTACTTTTTTTCCATACTTTCTTTTAATGATATGTTAATTTTTGCTTGTTTTAAGTATAAATTGAGCATCACACAAATTTAGCATAAATTTTTCTTTTGCTCTGTCATATCATTAGCACTTGTTTGTTTTTATAGTTAATTTTTTTAAATTATTTTTTTTGCTATCCCAAAAATAATTTGCTCTAATTTTTTAACTCAACACTATTTAATTTAAATTTTTATTTAGTTTGCTTTCAAAGTGTCATGATGAATTCTCGAATACATCATATTAGAAGCAAAAAAAATACTAGAGAAACGACATTCAATGTGCAATCAATAGTAAATATACTCATAGAGTGTATAAAAAAATCTATTATTATTATTATTGGTGTGTGTACTTGTTGAGCACAAAACATTTATAGTTTTTCTGTCGTTTCGCATCATTAGAATTCAAATAAAAATAGGGACAGTCAATATGTCAGTCAGTCAAACGGTCACAATGCTAATGCTGTATTTGACCGGTAGTTTTATTTTTTTTTTTTTGAATTTTACAACAATTTTTTTTATTTGGTTTTGGCACATTTCCCAAAAGAATATATATTAGTTTGAACGCAAGAAAAAAATGTGTCTGACTTTTAACTATGTGTGTGTGTGTATGTGTGTCTTCCTACACACACATTTGGATTTAAAGATCTATGAAATAACTTAAGCACATTTTTTTCTTATTTTTTTTTATATTTAATTTAGAAAAAATAAATAAATTCAGTTATTTGAGGAAAAAAACAACATTTTTAGATCAATTAGTGTGCGTTGTTTTGTTGATGAAACTGTGAAAATAAAAAAAAATGTTTAATATGTTTTTTTTTGCCTTTTTCTTATTCTTTAAGAAATATTAGGTCACGTATACAAAAAAGCAACCTGTTGATTATTTTACATGAAAAATAATGAGTAAATTGTTTCTTAAATGTTTCTTTTTGAAATGTAAGTAGGTTTTTAGAATCCATTTAGGCATTTCATGATCTATAAAAAATGATTTATCAGGGTCATTTACGATAAAGCAAAAATGTGAGAAAATGTGATATGAGATGAAAAAAAGAAGTCCTGACTTCCCTGCTGGATCTGTATAGACAGTAAAGCTACCATCAAAGCTTTGATTTCCTTTCTAGAATGGTGGTGTAATCAGGCGGGTACTCTTAGACAGATTCACCTCTTTATCAAGGAATCTGATTCTAGTTTATCTACAACATATCAGATTGAACGGTACTGAGCTCAGCGTTGTAGTTGGTATGTTTACTGATCATTGTACTTTAGACTATCACCTCAGTCATTTTGACTCAAGAGATCCAATGTGCAAATGCTGCTCTGAACAAAAGGAGGCTGCTGTACATCTGCTTTGTGTATGTCCCAAGCATGCCAGATTGCGTGATATCACGTTGGGTGAGTACTTCCCAATATTGATTCCATCAAAAAGTGACGATGTGTGCCTTGCTTAGATGGTGTGGTTACTTTTCTGAACTGAATCAGATCTAGTGGACTTCTTATTACAGTAGTTGATTCTCTAAACTTGGTTCCTTCTTCATCAAGAAGGTCTTAGCTCGACCAACCCATATCTATTACCTTTATTGCCCTCTATTGTTCTCTTTTTTAAATGATAATACTCTCGGCCATAAGCGCCAGTCTACAAGCTGCTAGTATTCATGTTCAAGCACCTTTTTGTTGTCCCTGAACTGGACAAAGTATTTTTTACAGCCCAAGCGCCCATGATACACGGGACCGTAAACCATCTCGTGTCCCATCTCATTCAACGAATAAGGGTTCAAACTCATTAACTCATTTGTATGTTGTCAAGAGTTAACTGTCACAAAGATCTCTGTTTGAGCAGTCTGGGTTTAAGGGTTTTAGGCTTTCGTTGGTATTTCGATACCACTTTAAAACAGGAACGACTTTATTTTGCCGAAAACTAGATCTAACTTACTGCTTAATAGCTTATTGACCACTGGATTATCGAATTTTAACAAGCTACCTGATCAACTGAAGAAAGAAACAAATGTAGTGCTCTTCAAAACGGTCTTGAGATCCTAAGTCTTAAATAACTCATGAATGACTCCTTGATAACTGCTGAATAGCTCCTAAATGACTTCTTACTAATACTGAAAAATCCTGATTGACCTGCCTGAGCTTAGTGAGAGATCAAAACTCACAAAACCTGAATTGAGCCTGATTGAATCCTGTTTGAGCTTCGTGGGTGCTCCAAACTCACATAACATAACTTCCATAATCTTTTATTAGTCTAACATCTTTTTGTTTTTACCATAGCATACCACTTAAGTGACCAAAACCAGCCTAGAGGCTTAAAAAAATTCACCACAAACCGTCCACAGTTAATGGATAAACACTTAATGTGATACGTCACATAAATAATGATAATAATTTCAAGCTTTTTCTTTCATTTCATTTTCAATATTTTCTTTTTCATTTTCATTAAAATTAATTATAACAATAAAAAATGAAGCAAGACCCGACAACATAGATACAAAAATTAAATAATAGTGAAATAACAGTTGTGTGCCAGATTTTTATATCGCATTAATAACTTTTTATTGTTTCACGCATGAAATCAAAAAATCTATTAATTGCTCTTTTAAAGAAAGTAATATGAAAAATATTTTAATCCGAAGGTGTTTTGTAATGTGGAGGCGCCTAGTATTTTTTTATTTGTACATTTTATTTTTTGCAACATTGTATTGCATTGAACAAAAATTTTGGGAATTAAAAATGTAATTATTTTTCTATAAATTTAACATTGATTTATTGATTCATTGACATTTTGTCGAACAAAATATTTTTAAGGTTTTACGTGTATATCTTGGTAATATATGTTTATGTTGATATTAGCAAACATTGCTCAAATGCCATCATTTACATTCTTGAAATGCATCATATTTTTGGCAGACAAATTAATTAGGTTGTCGCATTTATACATTATGTAAAATTAAATTGAGAAAAAAAAGGGAGCAAGTAGATTCTATAAATGGTTTTGACAAACGTCCAAATGAAATAATTAGATGTATCTTATATTAGAATTGTTTTTTGAAAGTATAATTAAATGATGTAGTTTCTTTTTTTATGAATTAAAATTTTAAATTAAATTTTAAAGGGGAACAAGGATCAATCATGAAAATATATCTCTTAATATTGGTTGTAACGTCCTTGACTTACTTTTCGGCATTTTTTCGCAGATTAGCTTAATAGTGCATGGTTTTTGATGACTCTTCACAGAAGAATGAATGAGATTTCAATGAGTTTATGATGAAATTTTGTCATAAATTTTCTATAAATTGAAGTCAAACTTAAATTTGTAGGATGGCCATTAAAATTTTACTAAGGCCATTTTAGAGGATTGTGTGGTCGGTAAACTTGGCAAATTGAAATGTCACTTTTCCGGCAAATCAATTTCAGGGGGAAAGTATGTTAAATTTGACAGCTCATTTTGTATGGATACACATACGTTAATGTCAAAAATCTTGTACGTAATCATGAATGTCAAACTTTTACTTGCTGATCTTGTTAGTTAAAAGCTAGATAAAGGTGGCGACTGTTTGGTATGACAGGATAAAAGCTAAGGTCCTCTGACAATGATACCTGGTGGGCACAAAAGGCCCTACTGATGACCTGAGTGTAGGTTGCATAGCCACCGTATCGACATCTTCTTTGGAACTTGATCAGGGAAGACACTTTCTACGTTTTGATGGCTAAGGAAAAACTCATCTCAGATGGCTTCACGCAGTCTGGAATTTTAAGACAAACGCTTAGACGATATACAGCTGTTTCCTCTTCCTCGAACCATAAATCGACTTATATTTTATGCTGTCATCCCAAGCAGTTGCTACCTTTATCTAGCCTTTAACTCAAATTGAACGCGCAAATGAATGTTGAGAGCTAACCTTAGGATATGCCTGGCGTCATTTTTTCATTTCATATATTTTGTAATTTAATTGTCCAAATAATTACAAATTTCAAACGAATTTGAACAAAAAAAGTCACAAAAATCTATAAAAACACACATTTAAAAAAAAAATCATCGCAATAACCATAACAATAATAAAAAAAAACCCTTGAAAATTTTTGTGAAACATAAAAGTAACAATTTAAACTAAATGAGATGAAAAAAACTAACAGTATGAAGTGTAAAAAGTTCATTCCATTATTATTTTTATTATATACAATACACTGTGAATACAGAGCAGTGTATGCAATTTCATTTAATTACATTTCTAGAATGAAAATTAGTCTTTAAAATTGTTAATGTCTGCGTAAAAAAGTGACTCAATGTGTATTGTAACGAATGTAATGTTGATTTTATGTTTCTGTTTTAAATTACTACAAAAATATATATTTAAATGTTGTTTGTTTGGAATAGTTTTCAGTTTAAATTTATTTTTGTACCTTTTAACGATTTTTTGACATTAAATTTAAATAATGAACGGAATTGAAGCCTATAAATAGAAAAATACAGTCGACGAATTTTAATGTCAAAAACATTAAATTAAATTAAAATAAAAAAATCAACCAAAATCACCAAGGTAACGATTGATAAATGATTCAATTCATTAAAATTTAACATCACCTGTATCCTCAATGAAGCGCCCCTCATAATAATTGAAAAATTATTCGCGGTAACCCATCAGACAGTAAAATTTAAGGATTCCTACATTGCTTGAATATGAATTTAATTCTTTCATTGAATTACTTTCAATTTTATTCCATTCTTTGCGTAATTTTTTTTTGCATATTTAATCTCAAAGTTATGACAAAAAATTTGCATTTTACACGTAATACTTTTAGTATGATAAATTATTGTTCTGATTATTCTTATATAGAATGCTATGAATTTGTATTCTATTTTGCGTTGAAGCAACAAAAAAAAGTTTACAGGTATAATTTGAATATAAAAATTGTATTTAACTCATTCGACGCCGCTCCTAGAAATATTGAGTTTTGAACCAAAAGTTCTTCTACGATCTATTCTTTATGTAAAAGTGAACAACTTTCTCTTCGATGAAAATTTCAGGTTTTATATAAAAATTTTACAGGAGACCCAAAATAAAATACGTATAAGTGCTACACAAATACATACAGAAATCTTGTACGAGAATGAAAAAAACCCGATTTTTCTTAAAAGTTTCGCTCATAATTTTTTAGTTTTTGGTTTAAATTCAAAAACCATGCAACTGTTTAATACAAAATATCTTAAATTAAGACTCTAAAAAAGATTGACAAAGAAATTTTTTGATATGAACGAGAAAAGTGACCTCAAAGTAGGTGTTGCGTTGACGCAACGGATGACGCGAATGAGTTAAATGAAAGAAACATGTTATAAATATTTATAACAAGATTATTTCGAAGATGCTTACATTTTATTTAAAAGCGAAAAGAAAGGAAGTGGTTTTTATTTTATTCTATTTCAATGTCTTTGCTATTTGTATTTTTTTGTGAGTGTTAGAAGAGGATACTGATTGGCTTTCAGACATTCATGAGTCAAGGGAGGCAAGGATCAGGATGAAATTTGGGCTCCACAGGAATTTTCTAAGGGAAAAGTCATTGATGACTATACAGTTCGCTAGAGAACCAAAAAAAACAGACATTTGTATCACGGTTTTTCTATTGGACCTTCCAGAGGGTGTTGAGAGCGATAAAAGTGATTTACACGCAGACAAATAATTAAAAACAGCATAAAAATGTAAATTCAGGGTAAAAGTAGTTGAAGCGGATTGAAAATTATGAACGGCATTATTTTATATATTTTATTTATTTCTCCTTCTTTTTTTAAAACATAAAAAAATCCCAAGATAGGCTGGTGCAGGGTTTATGTTCGTAAATTCGTTCAGGTCTAATGTTTTCGTCTCATTTAGAGTTGGTGTTTGTTAAATCTTTGGCTACTGATAGTAGATAATTTGAAGATTCGAAACAACCTTGTTTATGTCAATAAGCTAATTTAAACGAGTTTAAACAAAACTATGGCTTGTTTAATAAGAAAAGAAGTAACCTAGAAATATATTGCTTAGATGTATGTGTAAAAAGTATCGAAAAGTGAGTTATGAAGTTTGAAAGTGTTTGTGAGGGTTAAATATGCTCATGCTTAAAATCAATCGAACTCAATAGAACGAGGTCTATGACCTCCAACACCAGTGAACGTGTTTAAAACACAAGTGTTTTTCAACGTGTAGATACTAGCTCTCAAATTGTCTTACTACTGGGACAAACCGTTTTGAGAACATACTAAGCGTATGACCCAGTGCAAGTTCTCCAACCAGTGTAAATGTTGACAGTTTAAACTCGTCTGAGACGAGGCCATTATGTGCTTATGCCTATATGATTTTCTATATAATTTACGCTTAAATTAACTTATGCAAGACTACGTCTTTTCTGGCATTTGCCCGTATGGCCAATCAGCCACTGTTGATGACACCTGAAGCGTGTCAGAAAGGGTCCAGGAATCCAAAAAGCATCTCCCCGATTCTCTTTTTCCTCTGCAGCATTACACTGTTTTAGAGCTATTTCGCTAACAGTAGTTGCTTAGGAATTCTAGTAGACAAGTAGAAGTGCTTTGGTACTTCAGGTTCTGCTAGTATCCCGGAACTGATGATCCTACTGTGGTTTTTTTGATAAATGTTTTTATTAAATTACCAATTAGATTCCTATCTACAGAAACATACTTTACCTATTTCTTAGCTCACCAAACAAAGCTGGATACGCTCTTTGTGAAACCTAGCTGTAGATAAGAACTGTGTAAGACCAGTATTGCTTTTTCTGGAACTGATGACTTTCATTGACCCTCCTATCATATTTAAATCAGATCCTGACTGTCAAAACTTCAATCAAAATTGATCGACACTAAAAACGTTGAAGAATTCAAATAGTGTTGCTCTTTGAGTCTCTTATATATTGGGTACCTAATGCGTACCACTTAAAATGAATGTTGCTATCACTGGGTATTGTCATCCTCCAATTTCTTTCATTTAGTGGTTCCAAGGTGCCTTGCTTCATCAAATCATTAACTACCACAAATGCACTGAAAAATAAATAAAAAAATAAATTCAATATAAAAAAATTACTACACCTGAACTATAATATACACATAAGTTAGTGACGTTTTAACAGTCAAATCAACAGATATGAGTTATAATAAAATAAAAATACATTTGTATCAATTCACATGTGTGTATTCGTAAATATGTATTTTTTTTTAAGTATACTTGTATTAATTTATTCTCTCATTTATTCATATCCATATTATTATTATTTTTATTTATTTTTTTCTACACACCCAGACCTCACTACAGTACAATTCTGACACAAACACACAACAACATTCAGTTAATAAATCGTATTATGACGATTCACACACATCAAATCAATCCGAATTAAAATGTTTATTTAAAATATAAAAAAAAAAATTCTGATTAATTTTTTTAATATTGAATAAATTCCCACAAAAAAAAAGTTATAATTGATGGATTAATGACGCATTGACGGGAAAATTCATCAAAATTCTAATTCGCGTGTGGTACTTTCACACATGTGTGTGTGCTTGTGTGTGGGATATGCTATCACGATTTATTGTTTATGATAATTAACATAATAAATGAAAACAAACAAGTGTTTAACACTGAAAATAATTAAAAGTAAAAAGAAAATGAAAAATGAGAGAATAATTTTAACATAAGGTGTCTTTAAAATGTAAACATTAAAGCGAAAAATTCATGTCTCGTGAAAGAGAAGAATTTCAGACAATTTTACGTACTATTTTGTTTTAATTAAATAATAAAAATATGTGTAAAAATTACGTCAGTGCATGAGATAATAAATATTTTGTATATTTAGTGGTAAGTTTAAGGAATTTTTTTACAAGGAATTTTATTTTTGGGTAAAAGGGCGTGAATGTGTGTAATTAAGTAATTTAATGAAATTTCCATGAAAAATAATTAAAAACCGTTTAAAATAACTGACCATATGCTTCCAAAATGTTGTTCAAAAAATATCAAAACAAACATTGGAATGATGTGCCTGCCCTCCTATTCGATGAAAAATTACGACGACATCGATTTTATTTTAAACATGATTTAATTTTATCTGTTTTTATTCTTAAAAGTAGGTGTTAGAACAAGAATTTATTTTATTTAGTTTTTTTTTATTCCATGTATTAGAACTCTTTTGTTTTATTACTCCAACTGATTGAATTCAATTCAATTGGATAGGGTGCCCATTTTGACATTTAATGAGTCTGACATTGAATTTTAAAAAAATTTATGGTTTGCAGATTCTTATCAACAAAAAATTTTATTGCTAAATTCACTTTCAATCATAATCTGGATTAACAATTCAATGTGAGAGAATTCGCATGCTGAATGAGAGAAAACCGGTTATCCTACGTAATTTTCATCCCAATTTTATAACAATCAGCAAACAGATTGTTGTAACAACCATATGGTATGCTGATGTTTTGATTAAAATCGCTGGTTTGTTGTTTTGTTGCTGTTATTACGTTGTGTTTTTTTTTTGTATAATTTATATTTTTTTTTTGGTGTGTGCTGTGTTGTAGTGTGTTTACAATTAAACTACATTTTAAATGTATAGCTTGTGTTTGTGTTGTGGCTGTGTAGAGACAAGTGCGAATAAATAATTTTATATTGATTAATGTTGTAAAATTTATGTAATAATATTACAACTTTGTTTAATGTTCTCGATTAAATTAAATTTTTTAACAAGTTCTTATAGATTTTTTACGATTATTAAAGTTTTGTTTTTAATAAAAATTTATTGTTTTAATTGGGAACAGCTTGTTATTTTTGAATTGAAATGATGATAATAATTATGTTTACAATAAACAACAAAGAAGAAGGTTTATAATAAGCTATAAATATTTATAATGAAACGTTTTTTGTTGTAAAGCTACGTAATCGGGTAAAATGTTTTATAAAGTTTTGTAATTATCTGAAACTATCATGGAAATTCTATGATCTGCTTTCGCGAAAATAAAACAAAATGCAGCTTAATCCTGGTGAGTCGATTTTAATCTTGGGAGGTACTTAACCTAATGACTGGAATCAGGGAGTAGACTTAATACTATAACTTAAAATATCTCAACTTAACGACATGAATTGATGGCCCTACGTGGCTCATCTGTCATGTAATTGCTATTCCTAAGTGCAAGCCCTCCAAATAGTAGATGTGCCACCACAAGTTTTTCTTTGAAAATTTCTTGCTCTCATTGTGTTTCAAATGTGAGAGAAATCATAAATTGTCTTCTGCAAGCCATTCCAAAATCGATCTTTTAGCTGTTGCTTGAAGTCTGATACCAATTTTCAGTTCAGTTATTTCGTGAAACTTCTGTGAACTTTATCACCAGGGAGTTAAGGATATCGTGATAAAAATCAATTCTTTTAAACAATTGAAAACAGAGGTTCATCTGACTTTATTACGAATTGAATTATATTAACCACTGCATCAAAACATTTTTCATGAAGAGATCTGTCATGACGACATTCAGTCCTCAACACATTAAAGTGTCTGATGAGCTTATTAATAGTTTGATGACGACTCACTATAAGATTATGTCGAGCTCTATTTTCATCCGTAGGAAGAATAAAATACCAACTATCCATACAGCAACGATTTGCCATTGCCCTCTCATGAGAATCGAGGAAATGAACAAAACATTCTCTTGATATTTGAAGATCACAGAATAGGCTTCACGAGGATAGCCAAATAAAGTCTAAGGATGGGGCTCATCTTCAAAGACAGTCGAATCCTGACACTCAATCCAAAGCACAATTGAGCAGAAGTAATTCAGTTTTCTAGAGCCCATGTTGAGCCCACGTCCATGACATGGTAGATGAAAGATTTTACTACTGTACTTTACTATGCATTTTGATCTCACCATCTAGAAAGAAAGACTCAAAATTGTAAAGCTATAAATATGTCATAAGGCATATCAGTCATAAACAAGAGACTTGCTTTCATTCTCTTACCTGGCGATTGATGTGGTCTATAATGCTCCGAAAATTTTTCCAGTCCTTGACCTGGAAATTAATTCTTTGATTTTCTAGCACTAAGTGGCTGAGGTAGGCATACCCACTTATAATCATCTAGGGTCGAGTTATAGGCTATCGTTACCTTAAGAACACCTATCGGTTATTTAGTTATGAAAATAACTCATTATCTATATTTAAATTTAGATTTAAAACTTCTGTACATTAAAAATGAAGCCCAATTCGAAAGAAAAAAAAATATAAGTCCCTTACCAATACATATAATTTTTTAAAAGCTTATAGAATATTTAAATAAAAAACAACAAAAAAATCTTTTTTTTTTTGCAAAATAAAGGGTTATTTAAAACATTTCAAATTTCTTAGAATAAAAAACACATGAATTTTAAAATTTCATTCACATTTGTTTAAAACACAAAAAAAACATTATTTACGTTATGACGCAATTCAAATTTTTTTTCCGTAAAAGACATTGATTATAATATAAAATAATTATATAAATGAAAGTAAACATTGGAAAATTTAGCCAAAAAAAAATATTACACACACCACATACATTTTCTATAAAATAAACAAAGTCTGCTATACACTCCTCCTAAATTCATTCAAAGTGATTCATTTTCACAAAATAACAAAAAAAAAACATTATTTCAATTTTAATGTAGAGCATCATATTTAATATAGCACAATATTTATAATTATTATTATTATTTTTCATCTTCATTTCATTCATTTCTATTCAATTCAAATGTATTTTAAAATAAAATGTATGCTGTTGTAATTCAAAAAAAAAAAAAATAAAAAAAAATGTAATCAGTTTTTCAATTCAAATGTGTATGTATTTTTTTTCAAGGTTAACTTATTATTATTATTATAGTCGTTAAAGTAAAAAATAATTTTCTATCGATACAGTTCACTTGCATATTTTGTTTATTCAGATATCGATAAATTGAAGTTGAATAAAATCAATTACAGTGAAAAATTAAAATTACATACAAAAATGTATTCGATTCATGATAAATTATCATTAATATTAAATGATTTGAGAAGTTCATTTGATTGTGTATTTTGAAACATTAGGTCATTTATGTATTTTATATTTTTTTTATATGTTTCACACATGTTTGATTTAGGTCATGTTTCAAAGCAACAAGTAATTAATGCATTTGGTCATTATTGGAAATTTAATGTGAGAGAGTTTGAAATTTTAATGTGAAGTGTGTTTTTTAGAGCTAGCTTTAGTAATTGTTATGTTCAAATCAAAGGGACTCGTTGACCGAGTTGGTTAAATCGACGGCTTGTATTCCGGGCATAAAAATAATTTTTTGTGTTCCAAATTTGCTCAAGTTTTACTTAGAATACATAAAAGTCCTCCTGGGATTTTTTAGGGGTGCTGAGTGACAACTGAGGGAGACTGGATCAGATGAGTATAAATTTTAGCTCCCGAGTGGTTAGACCAAAGTTAAAAGTAGAGGTGTCTTATTTCTCGACCTTTTTAAAAACCGAGAGTCGAGATTCGATAGTAAAAAAAATCGAGAGTCTCGACCGAGAGTCGAGAGTAACAAGAAAAACAATTTTTAATAAAATAATTTATCTAATTATCAAAAAAAATTATTTAATTTTATAATCTCACAAATCCTTATTGATTTTTAAAAAATATGATTTTAGAACATTATTCTGTCAAAAATATCATTATCGATAGTGAGGCTATATCGGGCGAGAGTTTCGAGTCGATACTATCGGCGGGACCTTTATCTTAAAAGGCGCTTACTATGGAAGCTTCAGCTGAAGTAGTATGAACACAATAGGAGCATTGGGTCCGCGGTGCAGCTTGTTGATATCTAATCTTATCTATGTTCAGGTGATAATTCCTGAAGGGTAGTTCCGCATCTATTGGTATATCGATGCGGCTACGTTTAATCCGAAATTTTTGATGAACCGAGCCTTCCACTATAGACCTAACTCGTCCTGATGTCCCACGTGGTTTACGGTTAAGAGTGTAGAGCACTCTGGTTGGGTTTTTACGTAAGTGTGAGGAAGATTTCTGTGAAGCATCCATTTCATTGACCTACCCAATCATCTGAGTTAACTTGAGTTGCTGGTTTTCAATGCACGAGAGTTCTTCGAACAGACTCTAGAACACATAATCTTCATGGCTCCCCCTCACAATTCATCAGTTCCCTCATTAACAAAATGCCTTGAATTTAAAGCCAAATAATTTGACAGATATTTCCTATTTTTTTCAATTCCTTCACACATCTTTTTACATCACGTCTCGACAATTGTCACCCAAAAATAACTGAAATGTACATTTCTGTACATTGCAGTGTACTAATAAAAATAACCTAAAATAAAATTAATTTATGTAAATGAATCATGAATTCTAAATGTAGGATTTATTTTTCATTTTTCATATAATTGTTTTAGCTTTTTTTTGTCTTCCCCATATAATGACATTATATTGAGGTGTTGCCAAATTGCTAAATTGTTAATTTTTTTCTTTCTTTTATGATGTTAATGTATAAGGATTGAAAAATTCATTCAACAATTGGCGCCGAACTGCTAAATAACAATTATGGTTCGACATAATTTGACGAGTAATCATGTGTGTGTGTGCATAAGGTGACACAATAATGATAAAAATTTCAGTGATGTGAACAAAAAAATTAAAACAAAACATATTTTTTTAAAAAAAATAAATAATTTGGCACACATTAAAATAAAATACGTTTCATCAATGCTTATAATTGATTAGGAAAAAGAATTTTTTTCTAAATTCTTATGTTTTAATTTGATGGGCTACAATTAATTTTGGTCATATATGTTTTTAACACGGCTTTTTTTATTGTTTTTTTGAAGGGAAATTGTTTATTTAAATTTCAAGGACTTTACATTTGAATATGAAGAGAAAATTCTAGCATATTGAAATTTTATGAGTTTATTTACAAAAAAATTTATGTATATTTCATAAAAAAAAGTTTGACCATGTTAACGTAAAATAAGAAAAACAACAATATCGTCATAGTCATTGGGAAATTTTGTGTCTACATTTTTTTCTGTTCTTGAGTTGTTGTGTAAAGTGACATATTTTCGTTAATCATAAATAACAAAATAGTTTTTGAGATGATCTGTATGTAATGACTGTGTTGGAAGTGTATCGTCTTGTAAATTTTGTAAATATCAGTTCAGTTTTTAAGCAACTTACCCGACGATTTGCAATTGAAGCGATATAGCACTTTTATAGGGCCGGATAAAAGTCAACGTCTTAAAACCTTAAATTGCATTAAAGAAACTCAATTTAAACAACCCATTAAAACTGAAGACATAAAACCAGTTAATTGAATATGCGAATATTGAATCAATTAAAACTGCACTTAAATCATCTTATTTTCCATTAAATTTCGCAAACGTCTTTCTTTTCTTTTTTTTTCACAAAAATTTAAAACTATTTCTATTCTGACACATAAAGTTACCACAATTTTATGCTCTTAAAATAGTTTTACATATTTGAAATTTTGTGATAATAAAACATTGAGACAAGTGTCATATGTTACAATTTTTTTATGTTTTTTAATGTTTTTGCTGAATGAATAAATGAATGAAACATAGAAACTGTGTCAAAATATGAATTTAACAACAAAAAAATGAGATATAAGACATTTGCAAGATGTTTACTTACAAAACAATTTTTAAGCGAAATTGAAATGAAACATTAAAGGACACTTAAAAAACTTTTTTTGAACTTTGCAAAATATGTTTATTGATAATTTAAATTAATTTTTTGTTTCAATTTTGATTTTTTCATTGCAGAATCTGCGCATAGCGTGGATGATACAAGTCTATATCTGTTGAAATTAGATCAAGATTTGGTAAACACAATTCGTGTTAGTTTGCCCCAGTGGAATTTTGGATCAACAACAATTATCGCAACTGAAGATTTAAATAATAATAATAATAACAGTAGCAGTCAAAGTAAAAATAATAGTGCCCGAAGTAATACAAATCGATTAAATAAAAAGTTCAATACAAAAACATCATCATCATCGCCAATTTCGTCAAAAGATAAAAAATTATCAAATATGTCGGAAGGTAAGATATGGAAAAAGATAAATATCATAATTGTATATTAAATAATATCAATGCAGTCCCCACCATTAAATTGTGTTTGATTAAGCGATTTAAATTAAAAATTATTCATTACAATAAATTTTTTGTACCAAGCTCTCTTTTGTCTTGCAAATTTTCACATTTTTAATATCATATTTTAATTTTTAAAGTACACTCAAACTGCCTGTCTATCGGTGTCTTTATCGATAAAAAAATATCCGGAACTGTCGAATTTTCAAAAACTTCGAGCTTGTCAAATTAATCAAATCGTCCAAAATCATCGAGCATGTCAAATTAGTCAAATCGTCCAAAAACGTTGAGTTTCTAAGATTTATGGAATCGTCAAAAAACGTCAAGTTTGTAAAATTTTTTCGAATCGTCCAAAAACGTCGGGTTTGCAAAATTTATGGAATCGTCCAAAAACGCCCAGTTTCTCAAATTTATAGAATCGTCAAAAAACGTCGAGTTTGTCAAATTTTTTCGAATTGTCCAAAAACGTCGAGTTTGTCAAATTTTTTCGAATTGTCCAAAAACGTCGAGTTTTAAAAATTTATGAAATCGTCCAAAAACGTCGAGTTTTTAAAAATTTATGAAATCGTCCAAAAACGTCGAGTTTGGCAATTAATGGAATCGTCCAAAAACGCCAGGATTACCTTTTTATATAAAAAACAATGTTTCCCTTTGGAGGACTTTTGACGTCAAAGCCAAAGTACTTTGACCTTCCATCGCTAATTCATTTTAAATTTGAAATCAATTTCAACGAATCCCTTATCAAAGTTTTCTTATCACGGCCTCATATCTTATCTCCATTGCAATACCCAGCCCTTTTTTTATGTATTTTTAATATTGATTTGTCATTTTATTTTTTTAAAGGCGAACATTCCAAATCGGCATCGTCAGCGCCAACCGGCTTAGTAGGGATAACAGACGATGTTCAACGACAATCTCCACCTAAAGCTATCGTTGATTCAACACCATTACAACCACAAATGGATAAAAATAAAGAATGTAAGTAAAATTATTCTCATAATAATGTGGTGGCATCACAATTAAAACTAATCGAGTGACAATCAAGGTGAAACACAAAACAAACAAACATTTAATCTCATTGTATTTTTGTAATGTTTTTGAAGAACATTAAAAAAAACATCACAAAAAAATAAAATTGTTATGATGAAAAAACATCGACAGGATTTAAGTTTAATCTTAATATTGTATAAGATTTTCTCCCATAAAATATTTTTAATGCTTAATTTATATGGCAATTTTTTACAATTCTTCATTAAATTTCAAGCTGTGGTTTTTGTGGCTTTTGCTTTTAAATTTTTTTATTTTTTTATGTTCTTCATTAACTCTGGCAGTTCATGAAATGAAATAAAATGAAATGAAAAGAATAGAAAACATTAAAAAAAATTATATTAAATTTTTAATATAATAAGCTTTTTCTTATCCATCACATTGTAAAATTTTCATTTTTTTCCTTTTTTAATTGCAGCACTTAAAGTGAAATTGATGGTTCGAAGAACAATGAATGAACTTATACAACAAAATATTATACCACGTAAGTGTATTTTATTGCTTTCTTTTGTTATTATGAATTTAAAATACGATATTCTTTCATCATAGCACCAAAACCATCACCGACACTCCATCAGCAGTACAAACAGTTGGAACGGGCAAAAACCGGAGATGTACTTAAACAAAAGATCCTGCATCGTCCTCAGCGAGAGGAACTTGAACGACGTCACATTTTGGATCATCAACAGAATTACATTGATCCATCAATCGCTGAAAAAAGACGATTACTATCCAAAGCCATGATTGCTGATCATTTAAATTCAAAGATTAGTCATCGGCCGGGTCCATTGGAACTCATTGAAAAGAATATTCTTCATACTGAAGAGCCAATTGAGCAGCTCGTCAAAGAGGGTTTAGTCACATATAAAGCTGCAAATGAGGGCATTATTAAAGGCCCACAACATCCAAACAGTTATGTGGTGGATGATGATTCACAAAGTTCCGAAGGTGATCCACTGAGTATGTGTAGTCAAAGTGAGAATTTGCTTGAAGTTGCTAATTCTGGAGTTGTCACAGTTGCACTTACCATTCCATCAAGTGGTGGAGCTGTCGTTGTAACTTCAGCACCTCTCACAACAACAAATACTAATAATAATTTAAGTAAAATGCCCTCACTTGTGCCAACAACTCCTCAATTTGTGTCAGTTTCCAATAACAGTAATAATAATAATAGTAATAGCAGTGATGTGAGTTCACTGTGTGTCAAACAAGAATTACAAAGCACACCAAATTTGTATGCTCAACTATGTCAAAGCACTGTATCGAGTAGTCCTGTTGTGGGTGCCTTAAGTCCCCAATCCTTGAGTTCAACAACTTCTAGTTTGAGTCCAATGTCGAGTGTGGCATCACCTCCTGCAACGATCATCTCAAAACCCATTCCTGCCACATTTTTGCAATCAAATCAGCAGCAACAGAAGAGTGATGCCCCAGGAAAAGACAAAAACAAGAAAAAATCTAAAACAAAAGCGACAGCAAAAGCACGAACAATAAAATTTCACGAATATAAGGGACCACCAAGTGCTCAAAAGTCAAATAATGTGTTGTGTACGGGAGAAAATGGTGAAACAAACTACCAATTAGCCATGAAACAACAATATTTATTGCAATATTTGGAGCAAATCTACAAACATCCCCACATTTTACCGGCAACACAGAAACCTGTCCAAGCCTCAGCCAATCCACCTCCATTGCAACAACTTCAGACGCAAACAATCATGACAAATCACATTCAATCACCACCACAACAGCAACAACAACAACAAATCATAACCCAAACCAATAACAATAATAATTGTAATGAAATTCAACAAAATAACATCACAATCGCTCAAAATGCACCCTCAATCACATCCGTGTCAATTCCACCAAGTCCCGCCTCCACGTACTCCGATTCAACAGTTCACAGTGACATGGGAAAAATGAAAGTGTCAGATTTAAAACAACAATTAAAGAAATTAAATTTAAAAGTGTCTGGCTCGAAACAAGCGTTAATTGAACGTCTCAAGCAACATATGCCACTTGACATGGATCAGCAGTCAAATATTGAGCAGGAATCAATTTCTGGGGAAACGTGTGATTTTGATGCAATTAGTACGACAACTCCGCATCAGTCGCCATCCTCAGCTGAAAGTGATTTTGATAATACGATGGATACGACACAGCACCAACAACAAATTGAACAGCAAAGTGATCAAATGATTACGATAAAACAAGAGCCGATGACACCGCAACCCATGCAAATCACGATTGGGGATGAGGATATTGTGCGTGAACAACAACGACAAATTGAGGAGTTACAACGGAGTTTGCGACAAGCTCAAGAACAACTCGAACAAATGAAACAAAAGAAAATGGATGAATCGGAGCCTGTGAGTGTGAGATTAAAGCACACACTTGAAGCTAAAATGCAAAAAGAAAAGTTGGCTCAATTGGAGGCACAGCAAAAGCATCAACAACAAATGCTGGCGATTCAACAGCTGAAACACCAACAACAACTCTTGCAATTACAACAACAACAACAAAATAAAAATGTCTTTGTAACGACTCAGACAAATGCGAGCAATAAACCGCAAATTCAAGGACAGCAACAACAACAACAAGTGATCAGTTCTCAGCCTCCTGCATTAAATGCATTTATTACACCAATCAAAAAGGAAATTACTTTCTATGAAAATAACCAGACAATTCCTATTCCGACATTGTTGGTGTGTGTCCAGGACAAAAAGACACATCAACGGACAACTTCAATGCCGAGCATTGTTTTACCTCTCACTGCAACAGGTAAGTTTTTGATTGAAATTAAATTGAAATTATTTTTTAGCGCATTTCCCTTCAACTTAATGAAAATTGAGTCAATTTTGAGCGCTTATGCCGTTCAAACGTCCGTCTGTTTGTGCCAATAATATGACGGACTAACCCAAAATGGTCGACTAATCCAAAATCACCGAATCCGTGGATTGGAAATGCGCTTGTGTATTTAGTTCACAATCACATTTTAATTTTCTTTTCATTCTTAGGTCCACCACCACTTGTTGAAGCATCACAACCCATCACAATTCAACAACAGCAAATTGTCCAAACGACACCAGTCAAACATCACATCCCATTACCCCAATCCTCACCCCCAGAACTTCGTCCAATTGATCCTCTGCCACCACCACATTACGACGAAGCAACCAAAATAATTGAGGACAACAAGAAACAACAACAACAATTGGCTCAAACATTAGCAGCCCAAAATGTTCCACCACTTGCAAAATGTTTGCCAGTCACTTGTCAAGTCCAGGCATTAAGTAAAGTTCGTAAAAACAACGACCGAATGCCACAAGCATTAAAAGACGTTTACGAAATCTTAAGTAAAAATGGAGAATTACCCGAATCCGCCAATATTTCAAGTGATCCCACAACTCCTGAAACCCCGTCTACAAACAACTCAAATGTGAATCAAGTTATGATGATAAATCCGAATTTGATGTTTGACAATTCACGTCTCCGTGGTCAAATGAATGGTGTTGCGATAAATAATCTTGATTTGAATTCTGGTGTAAGTAATGATGCACCTTCATCTGATATTCCATCATCGTTGTTATTAGATGGTGGTTCTGATCTCCTCAACTTGCCCGTATTATCACCCATGCAACAGGATTGCATTCAGAGTGATCCCGAAGAAACTTTAGATAAGTTACTTGCGCAAGCTCAACAAACCAACGAATGTCATACACCACAAAATTCACCATTTCATCATCCAGCATCGTCACCTGGCACACCAGGATCATCCGCAAATCACGCGCCCTCACAACTCATGTCTGACTTTAATGACCTTGAATTACTGGAATTCCCGATGGATATTGAAGATGAAACGGCGTTCCATCACTCACAAATGCTCCAACAACACACTGATAGCAATTCAACGAATCACATGATAAATAACACGAGGACACGTGAAATGAATCCGAGTCTCACACCATCCCTCAATGAATTGATTCAAATTCAGCAGCAACAACAACAGCAGCAGCATCATCAAAATGACTATGAAAACTCATATTCAGATTCAATGAATAACAACAACAACAACAATGAAAATAATCATTGCAATACAAATCATTTTGGAAATGAGACCCCAATGGACTTTGAAAATCTCCTGTCAAATTTTGAAATTCCAACGAATTATCCTGAATCCAATATCGGAGTAACCCGATGTGGCGGTGGAAATGGCAGTTTCGATTCCATTCATCACATTTCATCGCCAGCCCACCATTTTGGAGGACATTGTTTCAATTCACAACCTCTACTGCATTCAAATCACACAACGAATAACCTGCATCATCACTTTAATAATCAACATGAAAATATACTCGAATTTTTCAATGATGACTTCAGAATGGGCTCAAGCGATGTCATATCATGTGAAGTTGATAATTTATTGTGTAATATATGAAAAGAACCAACTTTATTTTTTGTAAATAAAATTAAAATTAATATTTTAGGTTAAATTTTTTTTTTTTTTTGAATTTGAATTTTTAAATTTAATTTAATTTTATGACACTTTTTTGTGTTTCAATTAAAAAAAAAAATATAAACTTAGACTGTCAAAGGACTTAGGACCTTAAAAAACTGTTAAAAGTGCCTTAAATGAAAAATAAAAAAAATACACTTCAAGTAATTCAAATATTAAAAAAATTATGATTCCAACCATCAAAATTTAATCGAAAAATAAGAAAAAAGTTAGAAAATGTCAAAAAAAAGTTAAATCATTCCTAGTTAAATGAAAAAAAAAATGTAAAAACAACGGGATTGTTCAAACAAAACAAACAAACAAACATTAAAGACAAATAAATGTATGAAAAAAAATAAAATGAACAGTAACTGCATTAAATACAAAAAAAATAACATTGTCATATGAGTTTCAATTAAAATTCAATCAAATTACTCAACTGAAAAAAAATGATTAAAAAATGCATGTAAAATTTAAATATTAATATTAAAAAAAATATCATATGAGTGCTATTTTATTATAAATTTAATTTTTTTATTAAAAATATTTCATTAAATTTAATGTTAGCATTTACTTTTATAAAATGCTATTTTTTGATAATAAAAAGGTCAGTTTATTTTTAAATTTAAAATAATAACAAACAAAAAAAAACCGTTAAAAAAAATTTATTTTTTATTTGAAAATTGTAATAAAATTTATTTGAAAAAATTATTATTATTATAATTAAGATTAAAAAATAAAAATTTCTATTTTTTACATTAAAAAAAAATATTTTAACTAAATAAATTAATAATAATAATAAAAATATACACAATTATTATATTGATGATTAAATAAAAATAAAAAAAATAATGTGAAAATATTACAATTAAATTAAATTAAAAATAACACTAAAAAAATTAACCTAAAAATGATAGTTACTGCCTTATTATGATGATTGCTTTGAAAGCTTTTGCTGTGAAGATTTAAAGATTTTTTTTTTAAATGTGTAAGTTTGAGTATAAAAATTATGTAAAATAATAAAAAAGTATGCATGCATTGTAAATAAAGTTTAAATAGTTAATTAATTTTGGTTAAATTAAATTTAAATAAAAAAAAAACAAAAATTACTTAATAAATATTGAAAAGTACTCCAAATAAAAAAATAATCAATTTTCCTTATTATTTTAAATGAAAAAAAAAAATGAAAATAATGCTATTTATGTGTAAAATTTATGATAATAATAAAAATAATATTAAATTAGTATAATAATTATAAATAAAATTAAAATAATCATTATTCTACTACTACCATAAACTTATATAAATTTATATGATATTGATATAAATGAATAAATAAATAAATAATAAAAGTATATTTTAAAAGCAAATTAAATTTTATGATTTTTTTTTTATTTTTTACAATAAAATGTTTTAAATGATTAAATTTAAAATTTTATTGTTAAAATTCATTCAAATGTTGTATGAGAACGTTGTTTGGTGAAATTTTTGTGGAACTTGTTTAAATTTAGGGTGTATTGACTTAAATCAGATTTGAGTTAAATTGACTGAATTTCTTTGGCTTGTGGGAGCATTCGCTAAAAAAAAATATGTTTTTCTTATAAAACTATGAAAGTGGTCTTCAGCAAAGTTGAAGGTTTTGTAACATTATGTAAATTTGTTAAATAATTGAAAACTATCAGAATCTTAAGTTTCTTAAGCGACGTTAAGCTAAGTCACACCAATGTCCAGTTTGCACTGGTCCAATTTTATCAATTCAAAATTTGATTTTTTGAATTTCGAAATTACTACTGATGAGATCCGTAAAAATGCACCCAAGTGCAAACCTCATGACTTTTAATTTTGAACATATTTTGGGATCGAAAAGCTATTGATAAACAAAATCCAAAAATATACTCAGTTGATCAAAATTCAAGATGGCTGCCAAACTAGAAGCCATATTATTTTTTTTTTTTAATTTTAGCCAAAACTTTTTTATTTCTCAAGCTATAGAGCACTATGTAAACTTTTTTTCTTCGTCTTAAAGAGCTCTACAACATGTAGATGTAAAAAGCGGGAGATTTATTTTTTTAATCAAAATGTCTGTAAAGATTTCATCATTCATGATTTGGCGCACAATCTTGACTATTTGAAGCTCTTGAATACCCCTAATGGGAAATACATTTCGAGTATGTTCACTATATAATGAAACAGATGAGGTAAGTGGGAGTAGACCATGAACAATTGTTAGTGCTCTATTCTGAAGAGTTTGCAGAGGTCTGATGTAGCAGGACGAAGCCTAACCCCAGATGTTACACAAATAAATGAGATGGATATGTACTAATGAGAAATATAACATCTGTAAGACCTCAAGGGGCAGAAATCTTTGGAGTTTGTACAGTGCTGCCAGAACAGGTAACACTCTGTTTCACACTAAACCAATATGGTTTGAAAAGTTCAAATTTTTATCTATCTCAATCCCTAAATACCGTATTGAGTCAACTTGTTCCAAAATGTACCCTTGGATCATTACTGGAATCCGGTTTGAAGGATTGAAAAAGTGGTGACGAATGTGCATGTATTTAGTCTTTTTTTCGTTCAATGTTAACCCTTTGAGTTCAAAATCTAAACCAAGCAAAGAAAAAAATATTTGAATGGGTATCATTATTAAGTATCCTAATTATAAGTAATTGAGACAAAAAAAAATTTTCAGCTATGTATAATTAGGCTTTTTTAGCTATGTCCCGTATATGGGACAAAAGCGCTATAAGCCAAAAAAAATTGTCCCATATATGGGACAAAAGCGCTATAAGCCAAAAAAAATTGTCCCATATATGGGACAATTTTGAATCGCTTGAAAAATGGACTTCAATCGATCCTAAAATTTTTTTCATGATGCAAAAAAGTTAAGAAGGGATGTAAGTTACAGGAACAACAAACGATTTAAAATTCAGGAGCGATATAACTGCGAGCCTGAATTTTGAAGTTTGAAAAAATGAAAAAAATGTAAAATGTGGAGGTTGACTTCTTTCAATGTGAATTAAATAATAAAGAAGTCAATTGAAAATTTTTTTTATTTCCGTTCTTTTATCTTCTAGTTACTACTAAATTAGCTGCACAAAAGAAAAAGTTGTAACTCTTCCCATAGCTCCGATACAGACCCTCAAATATTGTCCCGTATATGGGACAAAAGCGCTCAAAGTTACAAATTCAAAATTGTCCCATATATGGGACAATTCGCCCAAAGGGTTAATATATTGTTGAAAAAATATTGTTATAAAAGACTAAGATCACGGTTCATTTTGTGACAATTTATACCATCTCCAGCATAAAACAAGGTCATAAGCTTTACCCTGTCATTCTAAGAATCCGACGTTACAATGGTCAAAAATGTCGTTTTTTGTCTAAAAAATATTTTGCTCATCTACATGGTTGAGTAGATCAATGATCTTGGTTTATTGTTTTTATATAATATGGATGAAGCTAGATTAATAAGTTCAATGTCAAATTTTGCACTTTCAGGTATTTTTTAGCTATCTTGTACCTAGTTGCTACACTAAATGAAGACCGTTTTGATCTTCGATTTTTTAGTACGATTTTAAGCTTTCCAACGGTACCAAGATCACTGAGCTACTAAAACATTTTGATGGTGAAAATATTTTTAGACAAAAACTGAAATTTTGGATCACGACGCCTTTATCTAGCCTTTAATTGTATCCTTACTTACTTCAAAACAATTTTACACTTACTAAGGCCCTTTAAGGCTTTGAACGTGGCTTTTTTCAAAGAACCAGAAAAATCAGCTTTCATTGCTTGAATTGCATCGTTTCCTTTTCATTCATTTTACATTTTCTTTATTTCTTGAAAAAAAAAACATTCTTTAAATACAGATAAAATTCTCACCCATTTTTATTACACTTTTCATTGAAAGAATTTCATTAGAAATATAAAAGATTGTTTATATACGCGATAAAAAAACAGACAAATTGCAAAATGCTTGAAAAACAATACAAAACATAAAATGCAATGATACACCAACAAACAATAGAAAATAACATGCCAAAGGTTATATTACAAAGATAGTGAACATAAAAAAAAAATTGTTACTTGTTGCTTCAAACTCTCTATTTTTATAACACATAACAGTCCTCCTATCAACTTATTATAGTAAGAAAAATAAACACATGTCCTCCTACTTGATATTTCTTTTTTTTTTCTTATTCTTGTTATTTTTATACATTTTTTTTGTCTCTTTATATTCCATCTGTTTAATATCGTTCAATGATAAAAAGATAAAAAAAAAATTACAAAATTCTTTATGTTTTATTACACTTTTTTTATTATCATACTGAAGTAATATCAAGGGACTTATAATCTCTTCTCTCTCTCTTTGTTTTCCTCTTTTACAACAAAACAAGCAAAAAAATAATAGATTATTTTATTTAACTTTTTTCTTATACTGAATTTATATTCACTTTATATTGTGTCATGTCATGGATAAATTTACATAAATTACATTATTATTATTTTTCTTGTATATAATTTGCCCTTTTTTCCATCTATCACTGTTCCCTTTTTTTCTCCAAATTATATGCAGAGACACACACACACATACATAAAATTGACACATATAATAAATATATACATGAAGTAAAATGTTATTTAGAACTATAAAATTGAACCTTGAACCAAATACCTTGAACTATTTTCTTTGTTAGTTCAGTTCAGTTTCAGGATCTTGACATAGTGCACTGAATGAAATTTTCTTTGTAGGTCGTTAAAATGAAAATTTATTTTAAATTTCATTTTCCAGTATCAAATGAGATGTTAGAAATATTGTATAAATAAATAATATTGATAGAATGAAAAAAAATTGTCAGTTAGATTGATTGACATTTATACTTATGTTGTTTATAGATTTGAATGAAAATAAATTAATTTGATTATCATAAACAGATTTGATTTTGTATTCTACATCAAGATATTTTTTGAAAACATAAATCTTATTTAAAGTGATAAGGATTTGATTTAATATTAAATTTTAAAATGGAATAAAAGTGTGGAATATTTTGTATTTTGATTGATATTGTCTTGTTTTAAAATATAAAATATGTTTTGTGAAAGTAAATAACCAGCCGCCTCCACTTTTTGTATGAATGATGATTTGCGTTATTGAAAATTTTGTCATAACCTTCTTAATCATGCCGATAATTGATATGGGTTATTGCAGTACGTGACCGCGCTGTTGCATTTTTAGTGGCATGAATTTTAATTCAAAGAGCAGGGAATTATGTTTTTGACATTGTTTTTGTTTTGTGTAGTGAATAAGAAAAGCTTGGAAAGTCGCTAACAAAAAAGTGACAAGTAAAGTAAAATCAATGTAAATTTAATTTGAAGAAAGTAAAATATTCATACCGAAAATTTGAAAAATAACTAAAATGAAATTTAACAGTAGGATTAGTTTGAAACAAATACCTACTTACTTAGCTGGCCAATTACTTAGTCAAAGCCTGTTGAAGGATCTGTTTCCAGTGCTCTCTATCTTGCGCCACCTGTTGTCAGTTACGCACTCTTAACGTCCTTAGATTCAAATGGACGATGTCGATCCATATTGCTTTAGGCCACTGAGCAACTCAACGGCCGTCTGTATCATCATAAGACCACTAGTGACCTACAATGAGTCCTTGAAAGCATGTCTTTTCTTCTTCATTAAATCTACAAATCTATATAATGCAAATTATTTTGATGATGCTCTACGTTATCGGCTTATCGTAAAGACCTTACTTTTTGGTGCGTACAAATAGTGGAGTATCTTGCTACGTTGCGGTAGTATCAAATTTTTTCCACGCCATGCAGACTGGTACCAGCTGTAATCAAGTTCCATGGTGTGTGTTCTGCTTTTTTATCGCACTATATAATCCAATAGAGGAGAAAACAACAGTATATAGTACTGATGAAGGCCACAATAGGACTATTTGAGACCGCGGTGGTGCCCTGGTAAAACCTTTTCTAGTACTGATGATTATCCGCTCTGGGTATCGAACTCAAGCCATTCAGTTACAAAGCGTATGACTCTAAAAAACCAAATTTTACAGTTGATCGTTGATTGAAATGAGGAATTTTTTTTATCGAAAGATTTCACCTCTTTGTAAATCCACACTGCAGTTTTGAGTTGATATCGCGGATAACATAAGTCTCTCGATATTTAAATTTAAAACTAATCAAAGTTGTAAAAAAGAAAGAATACAATTACTGAGATAACTTACATGAGAGGGTTCATTTGGCTCTGGTTTCCCTGTTGCTCATTTAAAGGTAAAGACTCACTGTGGAAAGACAGCAATCTGAGCCTGAAATGATCAAAGTTATGTCATAGGTCAGGTGCTGCCACTATTAAGCTGGGTCACCCATGTTCATGACATATTGGATTTACACTTACGACAACGTAAATAGCACAGTTAGTAGTTTTCATACAAAACGACCATTTTCGAGCCTCTTTTTTGGGTATAGGAAGTGTTTCGATCTGATTGAAGTCATAAACAAATATGTTCATTCTTCTAAAAAGAACAAGTTTGTTGAAGTGGAAACATTCCGCATCGTTCTTCGTTTAAAAGTTATGAGCTTTTAAAGTTTACACTTCCAAATTTGCATTTAAAAATGGCACTTTTTTGCATTTTTCGAAAAGGTTGTCTCTTAACTTTTAAATAAATCAAGATACGAAATTTTTTACCATATCCAAACTTGTTCTTTTTGAAAGAATGAAAAAATTCATCTTTGACTTCAACCAGATCCGACTAATCCTTTTACCCAAAAAAGAGGCCTAAAAATGGTCATTTTGTTTGAAAAGCTACTAACTGTGCTATTTAAGTTGTCGCCAGTATAGATAAGTCGAATTTGGCACAAAATTTTCTAAGATCAATTTAAAAAAAAATTAATAAGTTTTTCCTCAAAATTTATAAAATCCAATAAAATAATTCTCAATTTTCACAGCTTAGATTTCCTGGGAAAAACAGCTCCCAAATTGAATAATAAATTTATTTTCTCATATTGTTATTCTTCAAGTTCATTTCACCTTTAGCATCTTCATAAACCAACATTGTAAATATTAAATCTCTTAATTATTTCTTGATGAAACAAATAAATAACACATAATACACACAAGTCAAGTCTAAGTCAGTTCAGTTTGGTACGTTTACATTTTTAAGTATTTAGATCACAAACAAACTTGCTGACATACAAACACACACACACACAAACAGCATAATTCCAAAACAAACCACAAGAAGAAAATTTTCTAAACCCCAAGTGAGATACGAACCATTATCATTTTATACCACATGATATACATACTCTTACACACATTCACATAGTACACTATTAAACGTCTCGAGCAAATACCCAACTAAAGAAACACGTTTTATAAAGAGATATAAGCAGAGTATATAAATTCATATATGAAAATGAGTGAAAATTGAGTGGTTTACAACAAAAAATTATCTCATACACGTTACACACACACACATACGCTATGGATGCAGACATATTCGTGTATGGATTTATATGGAAATTATACGAAAATTAACTTGTTGATCAAAAAATATACAGGAAGATTCTATAGAACGTCGTATATGCATATCATCAATAACAAACATATTGATATGACATGACAAATCACACAATATTTACATTTAAATTTAATTATTTTGAGGAATTTTTGATTTATTATTGAATCATGTTGTTATCATTCATTCATATTTCTTGGAGGAAAAAAATTACAATTTAATATTACATGACTTGCATTTTGAATCAATAGCATAAAATACATACACAAACACACACCTGTGCATGATAAGGTTCAAATAAAAAAAGTAAAGAAAAATGTAACATTCAAGTCCGTTTCAGAAGGTTATTTGTATGTAAGGAGAGTAATTTACCACAAAAACAACATTCATGCACACACGTATTGTGTGATATAAATCGGTTGGAAACCTGATGCACTTTTAATGCACTCAAAAAATAATAATATTTTTTTTATTTTCTTTTCAAGGTAAATCCAATATTACAAGATCACCTTAAAAAATGGGAAATATTACTTTGGCTTATATATATTTTTATTATTACATTGAAATAGTTTAATGAAAATCCAGTATTTTTATTATAAATAAAATTACTTTTTCTGTTGTATCTGATACTGTAAAGTAGATAAATCTAATATACGATGACCTTCCGTTTATTGACGAAAAAAGAAAATGAGAAACCGTATATTGACGAAAAAAACATTCAAATTTAGCGTTTATTGACGAAAAAATAGAAGTTCAAAAATTTATTAGAAATCTGAGTAAAATTTATACATTGACAAACCTATTTTTGCTTTGAAATAAGTATTTATGTGAAAAACATTTAAAATGCTAATATTTAGAAATGAATTTAGTGATTAGAAATGAAAATATATGAATTTTTCTTTATTTTTTATTCAAAAACGTACATAATTTAATAGACGATTTCAGCGTATATTAACTTCAAAATGACCGTCTATTAAATTATATACGTTTTTAATGCTTATTCAAATTTTTTCCGTTACATCGTATATTAGAATTATCTACTTTACAGTAGTAACATAAACTTTGACTGGACTTGCACTAATGCCATAAAATTTATGGATTTTAGTTAATGTAATTTTTTTTTGTTTCAGTGAAAAAGTGTACTATTGAGAGCACTTTGAAGGAGTTCTAGTCAAATTATATGGAAATTTAATTTTACTTATTAAAATGCGCATAAGAATTAGTTTTGGCACCGTTGAGCTAAATATGGGTGAATAATTGATGACATTGAATCTGTGTTAGCAAATCCAATGGGTTTCTTAGATCCTCTTGAAAATTTCAGTGAATGTCAATGAAATTTCAAATTCAATCGTTTTTAAGCACAAAAACTTCAAAGTAATATTAGCACAGGTGTTTGACTCGTCTTATTTTGCATGCGAAACTAATGCAGAACGGCAAACCTTCGGACTAATATTTATATGCAGCTGTGTCGAACACGGACTCAGAACACTTATTAAATGTCAAAAAAAACGGAAAGATAGTTCCCCAAAATAAGTATTTGTTCTGGTGGCGCTACGATCGTTTACGTATATTTATAAGGAGTTTGTTAACTCTGGTTTTAAAACTTTTAGGTAAGTTTTCTGATTTAATATTACTTTTAAAATCCTATAGATTGCAGCACCAACAGGAAAACGGGAGATGGAGAGGTAAATACACTTTTGAACCAGAGCGAGAGTATTGAATTCCCAATCATAGCTATGGTGAAGCAAAGTAACTAAGTCAGCAGATAAAAGTTTGACAATCCATGATTACGTAGAAGATTTTTGACATTTCCGTATGTGTATCTATTCAAAATGAGCTGTCAAGTTTTGTCTGCTTATTCTCTAAAACTTAGTTGAATTCACTAAACCGATACACCAGCGACACTTTTCAGAAATGATCCAGACGTTTCTCATGGTGTGGGTTGACCTTAAGCGAGATGGATTAAAGGCGTTAAAGCGTAGAAAAAGAAATTCTAGAAATATACCAAGAAAAGAAAAGGGTTTTACGGCCGGTTAAAGATGCAAGTAGAAGAGGTGGCAGCACCGAGACGTTGTGTTTATCCGATTAAAGTCAATTTAATTTTTTAATTTTTACAAATTTCAAAAATTAAGGAAGGCTAATTCTCCATACATTTCCTTTCATTTTTAATGCCCAGCGCAGCTATTTTGTTAAATTTGATCCAAAGTATCTCAGATTACACTATTCTACAAATTGGCGAAAATCGAGCCGCAGAGCGGCTACTATGATTTTCAAAAACTGTGGACAAAATGTATTCCATCACAGGGATGCACTGAGCTATTTTAGTTCATTTGGAGATTTTTATAACTAGCAAAGTCCATAGGATAAAATTTGACTTGACGTTTCATTTGACGTTTATTTTCTATAGAAACACATACGGAAACTTTAAAATTTTGTATGTGGAATTTTCAAACGTCAAAATGAATTCTGTTTTATGAGCTTAACCCGTAAAAAGTGAAAGATAAGGCCTTTCAATGTCAATTTCTAATTATTCACTAAAGCCTTATTTTTTTACTTTTTAGTGCAACAATTTCGACTACAATTTCTTCTAAATCCTAAACTTGATAACTACCGTCTCTGACGTGCTGAAGATCATTTGATTACATTTTGTCCACAGTTTTTGAAAATCATAGTCGAAGCTCTGAGGCTCAATTTCCGTCAACTTGTAGAATAGTGTTATTAAAGAAAATATCCGACTAAATTAAACATTTTTTTATTAATTTTCACTTATTTTGAAGTAGGCGCTGTGTCCTTAAAACCCAAAAAACATAATTAAAATTGATAATTTCTATTATTTTGAGTAATCTGAATGATCAAGTTCTTCATAGCTAAGTGAGCTAATTCTAAAGAGTTTATAAGTAACCAAATATTAAGGTCGCAATGCAATATTGACTCATTTCAAAATTTCAAGGTCACCTAAGTAATTCTAAATTTCAAATTGGATTAACGCACATTAAAAAATTACGTTTCACACAAAAATTTTGATAACATTACAACAACAACAACACACTCAAAATTGTTGCAATCTCTGTGATATGTAAAAGTTCAGTTATAAAATGATGATGATGATGAAAAAAAAGTGTACACAGAGATTCAGTGCCACAACTATATTATTTTTATTATTATCAGTAAATTCGTACCTGTTGTATCTATTCATATATCTTCTTATCACACAAATATACATTTTTTTTTTTGAAACATAAACTCTCTCTTTAGATATTTCAACGTTAACAGAAACAAAAAATAATAATAATATGAAATATACACAGAATTTGTGTTAAGGTATGTACACTTTTACATGAAAAGCCAAATCAAAGGATCTAATTGCGCATGATGCGCATGTGCTTTACTTTTAAGAAAATTTTTCCTTTCCCAGGGTAGGATCAAATGAGAAACACGTTCACGTACAAGGACCCAGTTAGAGACGAGCTTTCAATCCGGTTACATTCAACTCCACAATGCATTAAATTATCTTGTTTCTCGTATATATAACATATATATATAAATATATATAATAATAATAATAAAAAAATAAACATTAATATATATAAAAAAATGTAAAAAAAATTTCTTCATATCCCTAAAATTATAAAAGTAATTAAAAAATAATTTATAATCAACAATTTATTAATTTTATTATAAATTATTTTAATTTCAATTTTATTCATATGATAAAAATGTAAAAAAATATAAAATAAATAAACATTAACATATAATATTAAAAAACAATAATAAAAAAATATATTATTAATTTAAAAAAAAACACAAATTAAAAATAAATAATTTTTTATTATCATTTGAAATGTGTAAACATTAAAATTTAAGTTTTTAAACATATTATCATATGATGTGATTAAAATAGTAATAAAAAATTTAAACAATGGGGTAAAATTTCATATTCATTTTCATTTAATATAAATTTATAACAAAAAACAACACCAAAGTAAAAGGAAAATAAAAAAAAAAACGTTTTAATAAAATATTTAATGAAATATAAAAAAAAAATTACAGAATAAAATGTAAAAATCCATTAATATTATATAAAACACTTCTACATACATATGTAGGGAAGCGCAACCAGTGTTTTTTTTCATTCATTCTTTCTCTTCATCATAATATCATGTTATATACACTATTTAACCATAATATACAGTTAAACGTCTGGTGTCTGGTGCTTGTTGCTTACAATAATAATATCGTTTGTTTCAAAAAAAATTTATATAAAAAAATTTATATTAAAAAAAAATACACACACAATTTAATGATTATTAAATTACAGTATTTAAAGTACACTTATATACATTAAAATTAAATAAATAAATAATACATTTAATAATAAAAAAAGGAATTATATGAAAAAAAATTAAATTATAAAAACCATAAAGCACACGATATGAAATTTGAAGTATAAAAAATTAATTTCGTGCTTTTAAAAGGAGTAAAATTGTTTTTTTTTTTATTGTAATAATATAATAAAATGATTATTAGTATAATTTTAAACATTAAATAAAGTTTTTGATAATAAATTTAATTTAAAATTAATAATAAAAAAAAAAGTTTTTCTCTTTTAACAATATGTGGATAATATAAATTATTTTATTATATTTATGTGAATAATGTTGGGCAAAAAAATTTGGAATCAACGTGCAATGAAAGATAAGAACAAAATTTGTTTTATAATACTTTTTTTTCACTTTTAAACGTTAAATAACATTTTGAATTATTATGAGAAAGATTTCTCTCTTTTTCTGGTATTAAATTGAAATGATGATCAAAATAAAAAAAAATAAAATAAACCTCATTCATTATTTTAAATGATTCGAAATCAAAAGAAACTTTTATAAGTTTTTTTTTGTATGTTTTTATGATTTTTTTTTAACTTTTTATGTTATAATATTTTGTTTTATTTGTAACTTGAAGAAATGATTAAGTGGCTTTCCATTTTAAAGTGAGTGCGAATCACAAGTGTTTTTTGTCAATTTGAGTACATAGGACTATAGTCCATCAAAAAATATGAAACTTTTGTTTTGCAAAAATTTTTTTGTATTTGCTCTAAAAACAGAAAAACAAGGGTTTCAAATTTTTTTTATTCTTCAATTTAAAAGTGTAAAAATGGCATTGTTTTGTATGAAATAAGTATAATGTTTGTTCTTGAAAGTTGTAGATAATAGTTTGAAGAAAAAAGTTTTCATGTACCATTTTATATGTTTTCATACAAAAAAAAATGATTTTTCGTCAGTTTTTTCAAATTAAAAAACTGAAAAATTTAAATTATAATTTTCAACTAAAATTTTTGATTTTTTCGAATAAAATCATATGTTTTTGATGCATTTTGACAAAAAATCGTTTTTTTTTTTTGTATGAAAACATGTAAAATGGTAAATAAAAACTTTTTTCACCCAAAAATTATCTACAACTTTCAAGAACAAACATCATACAAATTTCATACAAAATCATGTCATTTTTGTAGTTTTAAATTGAAAAATAGAAAAAAATTGTAACCCTTGTTTTTCGGTTTTTAGGGCACATAAAAAAATTATAGAACAAAAGTTTCATATTTTTAAATGGACCATGGGCCTACGTACTCAAATTGTGATTAGCACTCACTTTAAAATGAAAAGCCACATTTACATTCAAAAAAATATGATTTTTTATGTAAAATTTATGTGAAAATTTATTTCCTTTTTATACTTTTACTTTACTTCCTCTAAATCTCTCATTTGAATGTTAAAATTGCAGTGAAAATGTTTACAGAGAGTGTTTAAATAATGGTCATTAAAAGTGCTTGTTCACTGGTGGTTATGTGAGTGTGGGTAAAATTTATGTGTGTTTTTTGTAAAGTTTTATGTTTTGTGAGTGAGTTTTTTAAATGAATCATTCCCTTAAAAAAAAATTGAGTTTTAAACTAAAACTAATTGTTGAATTTAATAAAAGGATCAGATTTTGTCTTTAAAAAACATTGAAATGCTTGTTTTTTTCGTATTATTTTACATTGCAATTTTTTTGCTTAGCACTGATCTTTCGATTTCTTTTTCACTTGAGAATTAAGCTACTTATTTGGACTCAATGAAATTTGATTGATTATTCTGAAGCCTTGTGAGTGGAAATAAATTAAATCAGGAGGAATTTTTATGTTTTAGGATTCCTTCAAAATGCATACCAAGGACTTTTTTTAGAAAAAAATCAAAAAATGTTGATATTAAAATAGGTAATTGTATGGAAAATGCCAGACAAAACCACACAACTGCTACTTTTTTGTTGTTGATTTTAAAATTTTCTATGGAAAGTTTTTATGTGATTGTACTTGGTTCAATGATAATAAAACTGACGTATATCGATTTTGAAAATTGCATATTCAAAGAGTTTTAAAATTATCAAACATGTTTTCTTGATAACTTAGCCGAGCTTTCATGGTACAGTAAAAATTCCAATCGGATACTTTTCCACCATTTTGAAATTTAAAAAAAATTCTTGTAAAACTCCATAAATATAAACATTTATTTATTTATATTTATTAAAAATATAACTGAATTTTATTCAATGAAACGAGTTCCATCGAAATGCACTTTTCTAAACTGCCCAGTGGTAAGAATTTCTCATTTTTTTATATCATTTTGTTTACTACTTTTTTTTAAATAGCAGAACATCATTTGCCCTTGTTGGAAGTAAACTCCTAAATTTCGGGAGTTCGACTTATAAAAATTTTTAGTGTTTAAGATTTTCTTAATTTTCTTGACTTTTTAGAACTTTTTGACCTCTTTGAACTTCTTAAAAAAATTGACGTATTTTGAAATTTTCAGCTTTTCTGATTCTTTTGAGTTTTTTAAGTTATTCGATTTTTTATTTTCATAAATTAGGAGTTAACTCCTATTCTTCAGGAGTTGATCCCCTGAAATTCAGAAGTTTACTTCCGACAGGGTGCTAAAAAAGCTAAACTGAACAAGTAAAATGCATCATAACGATCTCAAGTGACCTTTGACCAATGACCCTGATAGTAGATTTAGTGTTAATAAAAACTTCAAAATAAGTCATTTTCAATCAAAACTAAGCTTCTTCATTGATTATTATAATAATAATAATTATTCTTATGATCCTGAAGAAGTTAATGGATTTTGGCCAGCTTTATCCCTGATTTTCAGACCAAAGCGAAACCTATATTGTTTGGTGAAAAAAAAATTTAATATACCAGAGGAACTGATCAGTAGTTAATCGATAAAATATTTCATAAAACATTTTACTCATGGTTTTTTTCCATTACAATCCATCACCCATATTTTAACTAAAAATTCATCACATTCAAACTTTCATGTTAAATAAAGTTCGTAATTCTCAAAGTCCAATAAAAACCGTTGACTTACCCATCCATTATAAAACGTTTTAGCGAGCATCGTGTATATTTTTTGATGATTATCTCATAAAAATTTACGTCATACACTTAAATAATAAAATAATAAGACGTTTAAAAAGATAAAAAAGCACAACATACACACACACACATACAAAGGAGATATTTGTTTGTATGTGTATGTGTGTGTCCTTAAAATGTATGTGTTAAAAAGAGGGGTGATAAAATCAAATCAGTGGTTTAAAATGGCATAATCATGATAATATAATATAACACAAATTGAACTACCCTTGAGGGACAACAAGGCAGAAAAAAAAATAAAAATAAATGAAAAATATTTGAAAGATAAAAAAATATGAGAGGAGTGATGAGAGAGAATATTTAATGTGTGTGTGTGTGTGTGTGTGTGCGTGTGTAAGTCAAATTATATTTTATTATCATTTTTTAAAAGTTTTTTTTTATATATTTAAGTCCTATGATATTTAAAGATTTTCATCTTATATTTTTTATCTTATTACTTTTAACAAATTATGATGGACAGAGCAATTTTCAGAAAATTTATTAGAATATTTATTTTGGATTAAGATGGAAATGAAGTCATCTTACATTATTTTTATTTTTAATATCCAAACTTTTACATTATTTTGATGATTAAAATTTTTACTTACACACACACACACACACACACACACACATACACAAAATATGGTTAAATGTTGTGAATTTGATGCTTTCAAAGTTCATAATTTAAAAATGTATTGATGCTGAACTAAATTCATTTTCTAGATCGATTCTCAAGAGAAACATAAATTAAACGAGTTTAAAAGATTAATTTTTTTTCAATATTTTATTACTTTTAAAAGCATGGAACAAAAAAAAATAATGGATAAAAATTTTTCTGATTTCATTTTGCAAGGAAAACTAAAAAAAAATAATAATAAAAAAAATGTATTCAAATTCAAAGGAAATGAATAAAAAACGGTTAAACATCCTTAGAGAGACATTTAATTCCTTTCTTTTATTCCATATTTTTTTTCATATGAAACTGAAAATAAATGTGAACTATTTGAAAAGATTCATGAATTAATTTTAATGTTGTGGAGTATTTTACGAAGAAATCTTGAGTTATTTTTAAACATTTTCAATTATTTATTTGAAAGGAAAAAAAGTATGAAAGAGAGATAAAAAGAGATAATGACGTAAAACTTTGTTCATGAAATACTTTTCAATTACGACTTCTTCTACTTAAAAAGATTGTTTCAAGTTAAAGATCATACAATAAATTCAGAAAATGTTTTCATTAACTTTTGAATAAAACTTTCATTATATCAGCTCATTTATATGCTTTTATGGTTATGATTGGTCATTAAAGTATAATAATAATCATAATTTAATTTTGTCATATATTCCTATAAAAATCTATTTTGGGTCAAGTTTTATTGATATTGATATGATATCATAATGTGTGACCGAAAACTTTTTAATTAATTGCAATTCGTACATTACGAATGTGAGGGACGAGGAAAGTTACTTATTTCAATCATAATGGTAATGAAAATCAGGAGAAATCATCTACCTACATTTATTCTAATTTGAGGTTTTTTGTCCAGAATAAATTTACCTTACATGGAAAGTTTTGTTTGCGTAATGTATGAGTTGATTTATAAGGCCTGAAAAAGTTGGAAAAAATGTTCCGGTTCACAGTCTTCATGAAAAAAATTGGGGTATGATATTCAAAGTCAAAGTTGAAAAAATTCGATCATTTGCGGAAATTTTTCCATTTGGGAAATTTCGACCATTCGCGAAAACTTAACCATTTGGGAAAATTCGACCATTCACCAAAATTTGACCATTTAGGAAATTTCGACCATTCGCGGAAATTTGACCAATTGGGAAAATTCGACCATTTGCGAAAATTTTACCAATCGGTAAAGTTCGAACATTCGCTAAAATTCAGCTTTCTAAGCTTACTATTAAATCCTCCAAAAATTATAATTAAAAAGTGGAGACGACTGGTATTTTACAAAGCACTTGCATTTAACTCTCAATAATTTAACATTTCGTATCAAAATGTAAAATATTATCTAAAAATTTCCTAGAATTTAGTTGCAAAATCATTTTTAAATGTAATTTTCTTCTCTTTTTTCATATTTTAATGAGCAAGTGTGGGGTGACGGTCCGGAAAAGAATTTTTACCTTTATCCAACCTTTTGAAACTTTTACATCGAACTTTTCCTTCCGAAAACATACTGAAATTCAATACATGAATAATGAAAATGAAAAAACTAAACAAAAACAAAAAAAAAGGTCGAAACCATAAAAATAAAATCATTCCACACATAAGTAGAGAAATAGGAAAAAGATGCAAAATGAATGATAGACAATTAATTTTAATATAAAATAAAATAATAAAAAAAAGAGAGAAAGAGGCAAAAAAAACTTAAACATATAAAATAAATATAAGTTAATGTAATAAAAAACAGACAAAAAACAAAACGGACTTTAACAAACAACAGACAATATTAACACATAAAAATGTTTTTTTTTTTGTATTTTTGTACTTTTAAGGAAGAAAATTGGGAGTGATAATGCTTAAACAAATTTTATTAGGATAGAAGAAGATTTTTTTAACAATTTCATTATGAGTTGCCTTTTTAAAGTCAGAATAAAAAGTAAACACACAGAGAACATTGAAAATGGGGAAAAGGAACAACCAAAAAAAAAGAAGAAGATACACACAGCTGAGAATTGACTGGGGTTGAATTTGAATTTGGATTGAAAAAAGCAAAGAAAAAAATGGTATAATAATAAAATGAAACAGATGATATTTGATTGATGTTGCAAACTTAATTTTTGATACAATGAAATTATGTTGGATTTGTGTAAAAAAAAAATTATTTGATATTCATGGAAATGTAAATAGCTTTGAGACAGTCTTAGTAAGTCTTCATTTCTTTGCTCTCTTTTTGAAATTGGATATTCTTGATAAGTTTTTTTAATTGTTTTTTTTCTTTTTCTTGAAAAATTCAATATTTAATTTAAAGAGGGGCAGAATAACGTTCAAATATTAAAAAAATGGAATTTCCCGCGTAACGAAGTATAAATGAAAACCTTCAAAACACGTGCTCAATATTTTGGGAGCCTTGCGATCATCCTTTTTTAAAACCACGCGAGCGACTTGAGTGCTTGAATTACGTCGATGATAAATGTGAGTGTCTCATTGACAAGCTGACATGCAAGAGAAACTATCTGACTTGGCCACGCAATCGGCTAAGGTTGGAATGAAGATCAACGCCAACAAGACTAAAGAAATGCGAATTAATTCAGGATCTCAAGCTGCTTTGATGCTTGATGGAAATCCAATAGAACAAGTCAACGAGTTCACGTATCTAGGCAGTGTGGTAAACGTGGATGGCGGCGCAGCTAAAGATGTTCAAACCAGGATAAGAAAAGCTAGGGCTGTCTTTACGATACTTAACCGTATATGGTGCTCCTCAGTCTATAGCAAACCAGTAAAACTTAACATCTTTAGATCGTGCTAATTTCTGTCCTTCTGTATGGTTGTGAGACCTGGCTCGTTACAGAGAACATTAAGAAAAGGCTTCAGTATTTGTCAACCGCTGTCTTAGACGAATTCTGCGTATTTTCTGGCCGAATCAAATTTCAAATGAGGAACTGCTGAGAAAAGTCCAGATGCAAAACATAAATATGGAGATACGTAGAAAAAAATTTGGTTACATTTGGCATACCTTACGAAAAGAGCCTTAAGAAGTTTGCCACCAGGCCCTTGTATAGAATCCACAAGATAGTCGTAGAAGAGGTCGACCAAGGAACACCTGGCGACGCTCCTCATTCTCTAATCCCAACTTGGTCAGAGAGACAAATGAGGCACAGTTTAACAATCTGTCGAAACTGAAACCAATTGCAACCCGACGTTCTAGATGGAGACATTTTGTAGATAGCCTTTGCTCAACATGAGGACAGTCTGGACTCCCTGAGGAAGGACAAGAGGTAAAGTAAATAAGTAAAAAACGTTCTTTTGTTGTTATATATGACCTCGAGCTTTCTTCTCGTTCCTACATTTCTCTTATTCAACTCATTTTCTGTCGATTGATATGGAATCATGTTAAAAGCTCTTCCAATATCTACATACTCAGCCCAAAACCTAGTAAGTAGTGACGTCTTAAAGATGTCCCCCTGGTTTTGGGTTGAGAGTGTTTGAAACTGCTTAATAATGTTTCCCCATACCTTATGATATCATCAATTCTCAATACTGTGAATTTAAGAGCTGAAATTGTAGATTTACCCTCTTGGTATCCAACCTTCTTTTATAAGAGAGCTTAAGCCCATCAAAATTCTTTCCCTTGTTTTTGTTGACCTACATATTGACTTGAAAGAACTAGTTGAATGATATGACAATTTACCTGGTTGTAAGTAACCTTAATTTTCATCCGTTGTTCACGTAGTTGGCTTATTGGCATCAATATTTTTAGTCCTCGGTGGTGCTGAAAAAGACAAAAACATTAACAAGAAACCTTTGAACTAACTAGCTATCAAAACAAACCAATTTCAAGGTCAAAATTCAAATTAAATTGAAATGACTTGCAGTAAAATTGAAACAAAACACCAAAGAAAATTGCCATTGAAATATTTCCCATTCAAACGCCAAGCTATCTATAACACAAAGGATTAATTATCATCCGTGTAATATTCCACGAAAATAGTTCATTTATTGAAAAGTTTGTTACTGTCAAACTTGTTACAACATTTTCATTACAATAACAACACACAGTTTTGTTCTCAACATCAAAATTTTGCTTCAAGGCATTTTGTAACGTTTGTCAGTCATCCAGGTAAATTATGTAAAGTTTCTTCATCTATATTTTAGCTCGTATTCATTCAAAAAAAAAAAATCATAAAGCACACATTCATAGACAAATTATCAGAGATCTAGTAATAATAAGTAACTAAATATTAACGAGGGAACGTTGAAAAATACACACAGTTAATGTTATGAGAAAGCGCGTGCAAATTGTTTGTTTGAATTATTTAATCTAATTAAGCATGAGAGAATAAATTGGTATTCAGTCTTGTATAATTTAATAAATTAAAGTTTCCCAAAGCAAATTGTTGCTTTTATTTATTATCATAATTTTTCATTGTTTTTCTATCATCATCATTTATGCCATTTTATTTAATTTTTAAAGGTGATTGACATGTAATTTGTCCCTTTTTAAAACAAAAGAGCAGAAATTAAACTCATAAATGACACCTTAAATTATGACTTTCATCAAAAAAATTACATGAATCGTAGATAAAACAAAAAAAAATACATTGTATAATAATGAAAAATACCATGAAAAATGCTTAAGTGTCGTCGGCATACTAGATAAAAGTGCTTTAATGTAAAATAGAGTCAAGAGTGCGAGAAAATGAAAATTAATGATTTGAAAGAATAGCAAATTTTGCATAATAAATCTCTTGTGTATATTTTATACATTTTTTATGTGAAGCATTTAAATAAAGTATATGTGAGTTTATTTTGTGTTTATGTCTGTACGTGTGTGTGTATGTGTGTGTCTATGGATACATGATTGTTGGGTAATATTAACTGAATTCGCTTACATTCAAATAAAAAAGACACTGCAAAAAAGATATATTCTCATTTAACTTATTATGTGTTCTAGTATCTTAATATGGATGTGTGTGTGTGTGTGTGTGTGTGTGACGACAGAAATAAGATAGGAATTGTTACAACATGTTAAAGGAATGAAAATTTAAATGTATTTTCTTATTATTATTTTAAATTTAAATATGTTTTGATACAGAATTTACGTTTATGGGAACTATTTGAAACCATCGTTGAGGTAGTCAAGTCATGGTGAGAGGCTTAGGTTTGTCAAAAACGAGTCCTGAAACGAAGATTTAGTAAGTGGCAACGATTCTTGATGTTTTTCGAAAGCAGTGTGAAGTGCCATTAAAAATTTTCGCTGCCATTGCTATCTGAGAGCCATTTAAAGAGCCCCGCTTTTCAAATAACCTTGCACTGAGGTTTCTTTTCAACTTTGAAGAGGGATTTGAATAGAAGAGGAAATGCACTTTCCAATTCCATTCAAACTATAAACCTTCCAATTTTTTTTCTCATTTTGTCTTCATTATATTATTACATTTGAATGAATGACAAAGAATGCTAGAGATGAAGAAACACAGATTTGATTTATATTCAAGAAATGAAATGAAATGACAGGAAAATAGAAATGATACACCTGCTTTCAAATCATGATATTATGTCGTCTTGTCAACAATAATGTTCTACACACACAGAATATGAAAATAATGTTTTTATTGTGTATCATCATTGTCTAATGTGGAAATTTTTTTCCACCATTTAGGTTTAAAAAGGCTTTGTATTTTTTAATTATAAAAATAGCAAATTCTATTCATTATTTTTAAGAATGATTTATACTTTAAAAGTGTAGACCTGATTCAAGACCAACTTTCTATCTCGTATTAACTACTTGCTTTCTTTTTTGGGAATGGGAACTCAACTATCCACACTTGTCTGTCATATACAATAGTCTACCGATTCCGCACTTGTTGGACTCTAAGATTTTGTACGACCTTGACAATCCATCACGATGGTGTACGTTGAGCCTCCATTCAGTCAATATAAGCTGTTGATGATAAAAGATTCGGTCTTTTCATCAAATCCAAGACGCTGCAAGATCCCGTTCTTCTGATCTATGATCCCATGATTTATTCACGACTCTCATATATGATCCAAGTATAGGGTGGTGCAACCAACTCTCGCTTGACATCATTACAAAAGATACTAAACAGGGCATTGCGAAATATATACAATTTACCTTATCTGACTCCTAGAATAGGAATATTTCAGCATTTATGTCCCAATATTATTCCTATTAAGGGTATCTATGACTTATTTGTCGCGAAATTTATGTTTAAGTGCTTGAATTGATTGATCCTAACATTTTCAACAGCCTATCAAGAAATAGAGACTGGTTATGGATACCAAGGTGTCACAACGAGCTCACAAAGAACCGTATGCTGATTGCTGGTCCGACTATTCTTAATTCACTTCCACCCAATTGTAAAATTGCAATTTTCGTTGAAGACCTCACATTTTATTCGCAAATCTAACTTATTTGACATAGAGTACATGTTTAACTTACCCTCTTTAGTTTATTTTTAGAATTATCTATATCTACTATTACTTTTTCTATTCTATCACTATGCTTGTTGGTGGGTTGTCCGTTCTATAGACAGCTGGTGGGTTGCCGTGAAAGCTGACGCTTGTCTCTTATCAACTTCTAGCCTTAAATTCTATTCTTCTTACTATCTCTCTCTATACGTGATATTCTTATATGTATGGGTAAAGGGGAGCAACTTCTTCAAAGTATTGCACTAAAGTGACCGAACTGACTCTTTAATGATTCTACAATAAATCCCAACTTAAAACCTACATTCAATTTAATTTTACTATAAAACAACATTCAATCGTAATTTCCCTTATCAATAATCGTAAAAAATACTGAGAATGAATTGAATTTGAATAATTAATTTATTTACAAAACACTGAATGAAAATCAAACTTTTTTATTTTTGCCTCAGTTAAAAGGAAAATCACTTCCCCTTAATTTTATTTTAATTCATAAATATCTCATTAACTTCATTAAATACTTAAAAATTTTAAGTATCCTTCAAGTATAAAATATTACACAAAAAAAACATATTCCTTGAATCATTAATCGGCCCTGTATAAAATTTATTTATAAATGAAACGAGAAAAACCATCAAATATTTTTCAAAGTACTTTGCTTTCTGAATGTTCAACTCTTTAACTATTATAATTAATTATCTTTTTTACACCAGAAAATAATAGAAAAACAAAAAATATTTTTCCCTCAAAAACTTAAAACTTTTTTTATTTTAAATATTTATAGAAAATTTTGAACAATTTTCTGGATGATATTTCATTTCATAAAAATTTCAAATGCTTATAGAAGGAAAAACATTCTCATATACAATTAAAAATAGAATTAAAAGGAAAATTTTCTACATTCTAGAAGAAAAAGGAAAAAAAAGTTTATTCTTGTTCTTTTCTTTAAAAAAAAGTATTATAATGTTTAAGTGGTTTTTGAATTCCAATTGTTTTATTTTTAGTTTTCAAAAATATTTGTATGATTTGTGGGTAAAAGTAAAGTAAAACACTGAATAATTTAATCATATTAATGAATAATTAAATTAAAAGTTTTTGATACGAGAAAAAAATTTAAATGATTATTTTTTTTTGTCAATTTTATTTTCTTCGTGGAGTGTGTTTTAAAATATCAACGGAAATGACATCAAATGAGAATGTTTAATGAATTTCATAATAAACATCGTTTCGTTTTTTCGTTTTTGCCTTGCATTTAAAATCCATTTAAAAGTTAAATAAAAAAGGTAAAATTAAACATTATTTATACCTTGGGATATGAAATGATGATGAAAAAAATGTAAATAATAATTATAATTTCCAGTCGTATGAAACATTAATTAAGGTTAATTCTTCATATCTTGCCTTTTTTCTAATTATTATTCACTTGAATATTTATTTGACTGTGTTCACATTTAAATTAGCGGAAAAATTAATTCAAAAAAGGTAAAAATTTTGTTTAATTTCATGGAAGAGGGGGAAAAGGGAAGCGCTTCAAATTATATCTTGGCTGCCTCAAGAGGAGGCATTTGAGTCAAAATTGAAGCATTACTTTAGGTAACGATGCGTGCTAAAGACATCAGATCAGATCAAATTTCTAGGGCGGCCTCCACAAAAGAGAACCAACACTCAGACCTATAGACGGGTCCATTGTGCATACCCATTTATCATTATATCTGATGAAGAATGAATCAGATCTTGAGAAACAACTAAAGTAATAAGAAGTTCGCTAAACCTGGTTCAGTTCAGGAAAGTGACCACACCTTCTCAGAAAGCTAAGCAAGACAGACACTTTCACTTTCATGATGGAATCAATACTTGGGAAGTACTCACCCAGAGTGATACCACGCAGCCTGACATCTTAGAACATACACAAAGCAGACGTGCAGCAGTTTTCTATTGTTCAAAGTAGCATTTGCACATCGGATCTCTTGAGTCAAAATGACTGAGATGATAGTCTAGAGTACAATGACCAGTAAAAATACCAACTTCAATTCTGAGCTCAGTACGGTTCAAACTGATCAGTTGTCTAGATAAACTGGAATCAGGTTTCTTCATAAAGAGGCTAGACTGCCTTTGAGTACCCGTCTGATTGGACCACGATTCCCACAAAAGCCTAGCTGCTCTAGCCTTCCTGTAGGAATAATTTTATTTTTAGCTTAAGTAAAATAATTTCACTAACATTTTTTGTTTTAATAATTGAAAGTAAAAACTTCATATTTATCTTTGTACATTTTAAAATAATTGAAAAACAATCTCAGTGCAGTCATTCAAGTGAAACTAATATACTTACAAATCTCAAACATAAACATAACAATACCACAATTTTTTTACAACTTTTTTATAATATAAATAATGCATTTTTAAAATTTCAAAAAACATCAGTAAATAGCTTGATTTAAACGTTCAAAATATACCTAACAATTTTTTTTTCATTTGCAATGTAAAAAAAAATTGTTTGTTATTTGTATAATGATGTAATACTAAAGAAGATATCAAGCAAAATGTTAAAATACTCATTTTTTTCCACATTGTTTGTTATTTTGATCCTGTTACTCATCATGGAAAAATACACACATTTAACTTCTTTTTTTTCTATTCACATTATTATTCTTGCATACAATTTATGTGCAAATAAAATATTACTTTATACTAAATTTTTTCTCTCTCTCTCTCCTTTTAGTTCGTTTACGTCTTTTTTGTATTATTTTATTATTGTTATTATTTGTACTTGACTATGGAAAACTGTTTACATTATTTCATTTTATTTTTTATTTTCAAACAGAAACATTTCCTTTTGAATGTTTCACTTGATTAACTTTCCAGGTTTTTTTTGTTGTTGTAAATTCTATTTTTTTCTACCATTATCGCATTACAGCTTATTTTAAAGGTTTTTTTTGTAGTTGAAAGGATTTTTGCTTGATTTTCAATGAAAATTCAACATAAAGCAATAAATTCTAAGAAAAAAATAGAACAAAAAACTGTAAATTTAAATTTTCAATGCTTCTCATTCATAGTCTTATCTCGTTCTTTTTTAACTCAAGTAAAATGAGAAGTAATTTTGCAGTAAATCGACTTAAAGGAATTTTTGAAGGATTTCATCATAAATTGTTGAATAAATTACAATTTTATAGTTAAATTTAGAATATTAATTAATCCCATTAAGCCTGTTATTGTTTTAAAGAACCGTTATAAATTTTCAAAATATGGAAATATTTTTTGTTTTGGTATTTTTAGCTTAAGGCCGGTACTAAATTGAAAGATGTTTCCGATTTGACTTATTCTCAAGCTTAATTTTTTTTAAATAAACCCCTACAAACTATTCTTAAAACTACTTCTATTAACATTAAAATCTTATGGTTAATTAAATTAAATTCTTTTAAAATACGATTCACTGGTTCATTTGACAGATAGTTTGTTCTGGAATCGTTTCTATTAAACAACCGCGTTTGTCTGGTACGCACCACAGGGCAATGAAAGTTTAACCTCTCCAGAATATCAAGGCATTTCACCTTATTTGTCAAAATATCGTACCCAAACATTAAAGTGGCAATTCTCCTACGTTCTCTAATAGAATATAATTCGAATGTTTGACACATTTGCCCATAGTTGAGGTGAGCATGGTGATTTAATTGAAATTTCAAGTTTTATGCATTCTTTCTTCAGGAAAGTTATTCAAAATATAAAAGTAAAATATTAAAATAAATTTATGTGTTAAAAAAATTTCAATATATGCTTCAAAAATTTGAGATGCATAACATTTTGTTGGAAATTTCTTGTGACATTTACTAATTTGACAATTTTAAACAGGGTTGAATTTACGAAGGAACCATTGAATTTCACTGATGTGTTTTCCACTGAATCTTTTCCTGGTTTTAACAAACAGTTTATAGTAAAAACTTTGAAGAAATTTCATCACTGGCGGACGAACAGAATCAAGAGAAAATATTGAAAATTTCAAAGCTAAGTGAATGGAAAGTAATCCGAGAATTGTAACGGCCTTTAAATGGAAAGGACACACAAAACTTATATTCAAAATATTTATCATTTAGTATCAAATTTAACCATAAAAGGTAGATTATTTTTTTACTTTTATTTAATATTTTAAACCTAAAAAAGGTTACTTTGAAGCTACCCTGTAAATAATAAATTTGAAAAGAAGCATATAAACATATACTCAAACAGCAAATGTACGTATGCCGTACAAGCAAATGTATGTACGCTGAACAAGCAAACGTATGTATGCCAAATGAGCTAATGTCTATTGCTCATCCGGCAAATCAATGTTTGCCAAATTGGCTACTCTTGAAAAAATGTATAGTATACATTTTCTTTTGAAATGCTAGATTTTGAGAAATATTTGTAGTAGAAAAAATTCTAAATATGTTTTGGAAACGACAAAAAAAAATCTTTTAGAATCTTTTACAACATTGTAATATTTGTAAATAAAATTGAATTTGTAGAACGAAAATTGTAATTTTTTCATACTTTCATAAAAATATAAATAAAATTTAATGCGTACCAAATATTTGAGTAATGCAAGGCACCTGTATGAATCAGCAAAAACATGAGTATTCGACCATTTTGCTTGGTTTGCATCAATTTCTCATTATTTGTATGAAAAATTTACAATTTTCGTTCTAAAATTCAATTTTATTTACAAATATTAAAATGTTGTTAAAGATTCTAAAAGATATTTTTCTGTTGTTTCCAAAACATATTTTAGATTTTTTATATGACATATATTTCAATTTTTTTCATATCGGTTTGAATCAATTTCTGCAAATTTTTATGAAAAAATAAAAATTTTCGCTCCATAATTCAATCTTATTTACAAATATTAAAATATTTGTATAAGATTCTAAAAGATATTTTTCTGTCGTTTCCAAAACATATTTAGAATTTTTTCTACGACAAATATTTCTCAAAATATAAAATTTCAAAAAGAAAATGTATACTATCCATTTATTCAAGAGTAGCCAATTTGGCAAACATTCATTTGCCGGATGAGCAAAGAAAACATTAGCTCATTTAGCATACATACGTTTGCTGTTTGAGTATATGTTCATATGCTTCTTTTCAAATTTATTTTTTACAGGGTACTTAAATTCTTCTTTAACATTATTATTAGAATTACAACCAAAAAAAAAAATAAAATTAATATGAGAAAGTACAAAAATAACATACAAAAAGTACCCAAAAATATTTTGTTATTTTTTTGGGGTAATCATGCAATTAAATTCTTTTAAAATGTTATTATTGTCGGTCGGATGCCATAAAAAAAATAGGACAAAAAATAAACAACGAAAGTAAAATTAAAATGAAGAGTCATTCGGAAAATGTTGCGTCAGACTTTGATGAAGCTTTTTCATTGAAATCATATCTGAATTGAGGTAATTTAAACTGATTTCATACTCCATAAATTGATATATTTATAATAAGTAATAATTTGATTTTTGAACCCAATTTAAAAACATAAAACGACAGAGGTAAAAGACCGTTTTCTTTTAATCAATGACAAAAAAATACATAGAATTTTGAGTCATTTACCTGGGGTATTATAAATTGGACACGTCTTGCTAAAAATAAATAATAATATCCTAGGATACCATCAAAGTAAAAATAGAAAAGAAAATACAAAATTCTGCCTTTTTCTATGGTTTATTTATTAATTTTTTTCTTTTTCTTCTTATTATTTTCAATTTCATTTCAAATACATAATGAACCCAAAACAGAATTTTTTTTTCTTTTTATTTATTATTGTTTTTGTGTGTTTTTTCTTCATTTTTCATAGGGTTTCAAAGAGAAAATGAAAGAGAAAATAAACCATTTTTTTGTGTTTATTAATAGTAAAGACTACAAAACTTGGCATTTGGTGTATTTTGTTGTATCCATGTTAGAAATGAATTAATTCTGGTATTGACTGATGGTGTTTGTGTAGCACATGCAACCCCAAAACTGATAATTGCCACAGCAAATGACCGTGTCGTTTTATAATACAATGCTCCACCTGAGTCCGTCTTATAAATGAAATTGAAATGAAAATGAAAAAGGTTTGGTCACAATATTTATATTGACAAACAAAAAAATTACCTGACACGTATCTCGTCCACTTGTGAAAGTGCACAATTGGCTGCTAATTAAATTGGGAAAACCACGTGACGCGCAATTACTATTCGAGATAACATTTAATTGAACATCCCGAAGAACGGGCGATAAGGGTCCTGCAAATGCTTGGCTACCCCATCCGACGGCCGTCAATATCTTGTTATCAAAGAATGATGAAGTGTATAAAAATGGAAGACAAGCTGGTCCAACTCCACGTGTATAAATTATATCTGTAGCTGTTGTCAGAATTGCGATATCGTTAGCTGCAGTTGTTGGATTGTAATTTGCATTCCGAACGATTCGAACAATATTCATATCGACACTGTAAATTGTTTCGGTCGGTTGTGTCAAATCATGATCTCCCAATCGTGCTACAATGTCAGCTGGTTGATTAAACGTATCAAAACAATGTGCTGCCGACATAATGTAACGATACGAAACTGAAAAAAAATGTTACACTGAAATTAAAAATTTACGTAAATTTGAAATGTTTTACTTATCGTTCCACCACAAAATAATGATCCACTTGGACGGTACACTAATCCGGCCATTGAAACATAAGCGTTAACTTCCGCTACTTGTCCACCCACAATTTTTTGCTTAAATGACAAAAAATTGTTATTAATATTTTATGTGCTACAATTTAAAAATTTTCCTTACATTTCGTGCCCAACCACAATCACATGAGGCCTCTGTAGCTGATACGCTAACAAAACATGAAAAATATCCAGCTGATTGTGTACTTGTTGACGTATAAGCAATTATTAAACGATTAAATAACGATACTCTTGTAACACTTCCCGTACCACAAAAATATTCGGCACCCAATAAGTTTAAATTGTAATCTGTTGCTATGTAAAATAAATTTGTGTCACATGATGTAGAAGCCTTTAACATATGAAATTGTGATGAAAAAAAAAATTACACAAAAAAAAATTATGAATGAAAATTTATTGAAATTGATCCATGTGGAGAAGAAATTCATATTGAAGACACTGAAATGGCATGTTAAGGAGTTCAAGATGGTGTCTCTAATCTTTAGATTGCTTCAGGGATCACCAAAGGAAGACCCAGGGGCTGATTCACGGGAGAAAAAAAAGGGAAGGGGAGGACCTCAGTCAATATTTTCAGCCAGAGGCGGTAAACAGTTCAGTCCTTTTTTCCCAAAGGGAGAGGGGATCTCAGCGTCTAATTTTACGTAGGGGTGATAAACGAGGAAAACCTGGGAGTGGAAGGTTCTCAGTCTCTATTTTCACCCAAGAACTGATTAACAAGAGAGAGAGGAGAGGAGAGAAGGAGATCTCAGTGTCTAATTTTACCCAGAGGCGGTAAACTAAAAAAGAGGGAGTGGGAGTTCTCAGTCCCTTTTTAGATTTAAGGGCCGATTCACAATAGGGAAAGGAGGGGATGGTAGATGTCAGTTTTTAGCTTTAGGTAGAGGCGTTAAACGAGTAGGAACATATGCGAGACTGTTTTTTTGGCCAGAGACGAGTATACTCGAAGAAAGAGCGAGAGGGGGGTCTCAGTCTCAATTATAAACCGCGAGGTTTTACATTTCTACATTTATAAGCCCCCAAAAGGAAAATTCTAAATCGGAAATCCATCGTTTATCTCATTTAGACACAAAAATTTTACATTAATGAAAAAAAAAATCCCTTATATTGTCCTTAATTTCAATATTTTCCTTCTCACTGTGTAAAAAAATAAAAAAAATACAATCATACCTTTGGAATATTAATTTTACATTCTGCTCGTATCTGATATCCATTTGGTGCTGTTACAACATATCGCCCCGATGAACCAGGCTGATATGTATAAGTCGGATAATTCGGTGAATTAACATAAACAGATTGTGCTGCTTGTAAATTGATAACTTGATCATTATTCTCAAATAATCCGGTTGTTTCACGCACAAATACCGACAAGAACAATAACAATAAATTTGTAATTATAATTAAAGATCCTGAATTCATTTTCACACTCCTTCCATTAATTTCCATTTATTATTTATTCATTTAAAAATATTATAAACTTGAATTCGATACGTGCTATCTCTTGTTACCGATAATAACTGAAAGATTATGATATAATAAAAATATGAAAAGAGATGTTTTTGTTGAAAAAAATTTAATTAATTTTTAAAGTCTACAAAATAAACATGAAAACACCTGAAAATACATTAGACGAATAAGTGTGTAAGTAAAGTAAGACCTTGCTCATTTTTCATTCACTTTTTTTTTCGCTTAAATGAGCTCAAGTTCAAAACAAACAAAATAATGCCTGATATTTGATATGTAAAACTTGACCTTGAATCATTTTCTATGCATATGAACATGAGTTCGAACGGATTATTTTATTTGGCTTAGAAAAAAAAATCTAGAATAATATGAAATGTGTATGAAATGAAAAAATAGAGTTATGTAAATATAAAAGACAGAATGAAATTTATGAATGAAAGTCATTTTAATACGTTATGTTACGTGAATTGAAAAATGATAATAAAACATGTTTTATGCCATTTTTTGTGCATCGACATGAAAATATTTTGTTTCGTATGGAGATGAAGTTATGTATTTTATTATGCAATTTTAGCGGGTTTCGCATCTATTAAAAATAACGATTATGTGGCATTCAGATTGACACCCAGATGGCGCCGGTGGTTTTTTTTATATATTTTGAAAGTTTTCAAGGTCAACACTCTAAGTTGAAAACGCCCCGCAAATCACTCCGTAGTGCTTGGCGATAACCCCGCATGCGGGGTGACTTGCGGCACGATTACGGGGCGTTTGCGAGGTTAATTTAATATTTTTTAAGTGTTATTTTAGCTAATTTTTTTAAAAATGACAGTATTGTGGGCGTTAGCGATTCATGGATTTTTCAGCGATTCGCGTTTTTTCGCGATCTGGGGTTTTTCGCGATTTCTACGACTCGGTTCGCAGTTTTTTAAGCGTTTCGTGTTTTTTTTAGATTCGCGTATTTTTTCTCGATTCGCCTTTTTCCAAGCGGTTTGCGGTCCTTTAACGGTTCGCGGTTTTTCGTGACTCAAGGATTTCTTCGATATCCGTGGCTTTTTTAGCAATCCGCTGTTTTTTTAGCGATTCACAGTTTTTTTTAGCGATTGCTCTTTTAAAAAAACATTTAAAAGATAAAATATAACGTCTAAAAAATTAACCCCGCAAACGCCTCGTAATCGCCCCGCAAACCACCTCGCATATAGTGTTATCGCCAAGCATTTTGATTTGCGGGGCGTTTTCAACTTAGAGTAAAGGTTGAAACTTTCGTTTATTGCCGTGACTCGTTTGAAATTTTCCATGCGGTTGGTTTGCGGATCATTTTCAGTTAAGAGTATATAGTGAAGTTCTTTGATACCAAAATAACATTAAAAATACCGCGGTAATGCTGAAGGCGGTAAAAATTTACACAAATTTTAAAAACTTTTGAAAATTTAATAAATTTTATAAAAATCTTCAAAAAGCAATTCTTAATACTTCAATCTGGTATCGAAAAGTAAACTGCAAACATTTGTTCAAACTTTGTATTTCAATTGAATCAACATTAACTTGTTTGCTTTAACTGATTATAAATTTTGACTTCAATTTTATTACTAAATCACATTTAATATAAATGATTGATGATATTCAATGCCTCGGAGAAGCTTTTCATTTTTAAAAATCTTTTAACATTGTTTAATACAGTTCAAATAAGAATTAAACAAAATATACTTGATATTTCATTTTCAGTCCTTGACATTGTCACAATTTTTATTTTTATAAAATTATTTGTTTTACTTATCAAAAGTACAAATCCTTACAATATTGTTTCTTCGCTTAAAGAATGGAAAAAAAAACTTATTTGGCACGTGTGTGTTTTTCTGTTAAAAAAGTACATTTTTCAAACAATTCATAACAAAAAATAAAAAATTATGAAGGAACATTAAATATTTTATATATTTACTTGATACCAAATTTTACAACAATATAATGAAAGAAATTATAAATGAAAAATTTTAAATATATAACCTGAAGGCATTTTCCTCTTCATTTTTCGCTGTTTACTTGTGTTTTGTGAATATTTCTACAGAAATTTAGATATTTTTTCTATTTTTATATCAAATTTAATGAATGATATTTTTTTTTCTTTGAATATTCAAGTTCTTATCCGAGACAGAGTAGGACGATGACTGACTAAATGGATATTTATAGCATTAATTGTTAGTCCATCAAAATGTCCAGTCATTTGAGTGTTGAAGAGCAATAACCTCTTTATTGTATTAATATGTTCATTTAGACGTGTTTTTTTAAATGTGCTGATGATGACTAATGGAAATGGAAAAGAAAAATAATATTTTAATAACGATTGTCATAATTATTTTAATTAGAAAATTTCCCTCTTGAACTTATTCGAACCTCGTTCCCTTACTTTGAAAAAAAAACATCTCAAATTTCATTTTATTTTCCATTCTATGTTTGTTATCGTGTTATAATGTGATACTTAATATAATTTGAATAATTATTAATAAAAATGAGTAAAACGTTTCTTGAATGAAGGGAAAATTTCTTTTAAACGTGACTTGTTCTCGTGTATTATTATAATCCAATACCATAAATGTTGAAAAAAATATACATAATAATAAAAACATTCCAATGAGAAAAATTTATCATTATATTGATGATCCACATATTGTCGGCTGTTGAATGTTAAAACATCGTTATTATTGGTACTGATAATTTATACAACATTTATTATTATGTACAGTGTGTTCGATGGGAATTTTATCGTTTTTTAGATCAGATTTATGATGAGATATTAGCGATGAGTTGTAAAAGTAAAGCTGATAAGAAAAATTATTTTGTGATACTACTACTACCTAATTTCTTTTAGAAGATAAAAACATATAAGTATTTTAAAAAGATTATGTGAGACATTTTTTCCACTTTCAGTGAGGTTGAAATTTTGACATTTTAAGTGAAAATGATCCAGTATGATGATTAACAACAAAATATCATATTCGAGTTATAATAATTTTCAGACAATAACAGGTATAAAACGTACAGAAAAAAACGAATATTACTTATTAATTTAAAAGAAAAGACCAAAACTGTAACACGGCTTCTAAAAGACTCAATTGAGATATAAACAGCAAATATAAAAGATAACCACGAACAAGGATAGATTGAAGTGCATAAAGAAAATGGTTCTGCACATTTCATGACGTTGCAAAAGAGGTGAAAGACTTATGTAAATAAATTATGTTGAAGACAATTGATGTAAACGAGTTAAATGAAAACCTTATATCTCACTATCTAAATTTTTCACTGAAATATCCTTTAAATGCTAAATTATCGTGAGAAGTAAAAATTTAAAACAGTAGAGAAATTAGAGCAATTAATATTATCAGAAGAACATTAACAGTTCTCAACCTACAAAAACCTCATCAAACAAGAATGTTTCTTCGGAATGATTGAGAACTCATCAGAGAGAAAAGTAAACGTTCGTGAAAATTTCGTGACAGCCTTAAGTAGAATTGAATTGAAGTAGAATTTGTTGTTAATGAAATTAAAATCACTCAATAAATGTTGGTAATTCGTCCAAACATTATTCGATTCCAGTTAACATTCTCAATTATAGTAAACTTTTCGTTTTAGAAGTCCATTTAAGTATTGTGGATTTTCACATGATTTCTGGCACTTAGTTCTTAGTTTGACTAAACTCAATAAAAATATACAAAGGCGATCGTAGCCCTTACAATTAAGGAATCGTTTAAATCGTTCAACCTACAAAAACCTCATCAAACAAGAATGTTTCTTCGGAATGATTAAGAACTCATCAGAGAGAAAAGTAAACCTTCGTGCAAATTTCGTGACAGCCTTAAGTAGAATTGAATTTAAGTAGAATTTGTTGTTAATGAAATTGAAATCACTCAATAAATGTTGGAAATCCGTCCAAACATTATTCGATTCCAGTAAACTTTTCATTTTAGAAGTCCATTTAAGTATTGTAGATGTTCACATGATTTCTGGCACTAAGTTCTTAGTTTGACTAAACTCAATAAAAATATACGGAAGCGATCGTAGCCCTTACACTTAAGGAATCGTTTAAAGTACGTTGATGTGTATGAATATTTCATTAAAAATTTTGGCATTCCTTTCTGAACTGTCATTAAAATAACTCGAATTGGAGACCTGTGCTATGTGGTTTAACGAGGATTCAGGTTTAATGAAAATTGTAATTCCAAGATAAACAAATTTTATACTTGGATAGATCTGCGAATCCTCACACTCAACCCAAAACCAGTGATGCACCAGTGGGATCATCCTTTCCCACTAGTCTCCCACTGGTTTTGGGTTGAGAGTGTCTCAAAAGCTCCAGTAAATTTCAACTATACCTCCAGTCAATGAACAGTTTAAAACTGGAGAGTTTTTGAATTTTATTTTCTTGTTTTTCATCACGAATATTTTCATCTTGAACAAATTACCTTATTTTATTTTTAATGGAGTGACACAAAATTGTGAACACACTGTTCTTATTCATGCGTCAAGACCAACAATGTAACAACATTTATCCTTTTATCTGTTATACTTTTTATGTATTCTTTGTTCGTAAACAAAATCAGTCATCAATTCTTTTTTTCGGGGAAATATATATCATAACTGTGTTTGTGTGTGTGTGTATGTGACAAGGACATTGATTTTGTTTGATTTTTACATTGAATATGATTGAATAACATTAAATAATGACTTTTTCAGCTGTGATTATGATTTAATCAATATTTTTTTTTATTTACCTACCAAATATAGATTAAAAGGTGTAATTAGCATAACAATACTGTGCTATAAATGGTACCATTCATAAAAGAAACATGAAAATAAAATCAATTTTAAATAAATTTAAAACTAGTTGCTTCTCATTGTAAAACTTTAAGTTTTGAATTTAAAATAGGTAATCAGTGCAGGATAAAAACAGATTGAATTGAACTTTTATTTTGCTTTTTTTTTATCATCGTTAGGTTCTTGAAAGTTATTCGTAAATTGAAAGGAATTTTCTGAAAAAAATAGGGATAATTCAATTTAATTTAATAAAATTTATCAACAAACATTTTTCTTTCAAAAATTTATCAATTTCCCTCATGATTCATATGCTCAGTGAAATTTCAATCGATTTAGTATTTCCTTGTATGTTTGTTAAATTTAAAAAAAAAATAAAATAAAAATAAAATAGAAACACATTTTTCACAAACTTATCAACACAACTCTTAAAAAGTTCATGTTTTTGTCATTTCCTTTGCTTTTTCTGTGTATTTTTATCCCTTATCACATTTTTTTTATTTTTAAATTATTTCTATTTTTATTTTAACTTTATTTTTTTAAAAATAGACAGATGTTTTGTTTTGTGACCAGCAATAGTGTGTTATGTAGGTGTGTGTGTGTGTGCTTGTGAAGAAACTCGAAAAGGACAACTTGTTACACAGAAAAAACAACTAAAAATGAGCAATTTTATCGATTTATCAACTCATTCACTTTTTATTTTTGTTGTTTCAAGTGTCGATTTTTGTTTTTCTTCATTCCTTCATATTATTTTTTATAAGAAATCAATTAACGTTTTTTTTTTCCTTAACAACGTTTCTCATCATTATTCAAAAGTTTTTATTTTTAATTATATTTTTATCGTTCAATATTCGATTAAAATTGAAACTACGATGTAGATTTATTGTAATAATAATAACAAAATATGTTGTTAGTATTAAAAGATAAACATCTATTTATTGTAATATCGCGTCTTCGTTATATTGCTTCCTGTTTCCATCGTTTATATTTTATTATCTTAATATTATGTTACTGAACAAATATTCTGTGGATGTTTTGCAACATTTTATCATATCATAGTGATGTATGAAGGCAACCTGTAGCTGATTGATACAATCGATTTTTGCTGTTTTTTTTGCCTTAACACGTTTAGTTTTTTCATCACACTACGATCACTATCATGGAATTTTTTTGTATCGTTTTATGCTGAAGTTTGTTCTTTTTATGGTCTTTTTTAAATGTAGTCTGATAAATGTAGTTGCGTCAGGTGAGAATTTTGTTCGTCTTTCTATTATGGTCGATGAATTACAACTGAATCGATAACATTATTTAAATGACTTTGACGACTGATGTATCGAGTTGAGTTAGGTCTTTAAAGTTTCAGTAAAACGAGGACAAATAAAGAATTGGATAGAGGAAATTCCTGGGAATCGCCCCACCCGCTCTTGAAACGTATCAAAAACTGAAATGAGAATGTTGAAAGAATCTAATCAAAATGCACTCGCTCTCACAATTTATGAATACCGTTTTAATTTTTTTATTGATTCGTCTTTGCTTAACTATGATGATAAATGTTCATAACTTGACTTATTTTCTCTCTTCCGATAATAATATTTTTTTTTATAACTGTTTTATCGCTTTTCCAGAGTCAATGCATATATGCTCAGAGTAAAATGTGTTACATCCTTATCATTTATATTCAGGTGTTATAAGTAGGAAGGTTTTATCACATTTCGTAAGAAAAATGATTACATCAAAAATGGTATGTAGTGAATTTTATGATGGTTAGAAGAAGTTAGTTGTGGTATATCGACGTTTTAACAAGTGTCAGAAAGCCCGGTCTGTCGAAATGAATGAAAGTTTCGTTAGGGCAGTTTCAGTATTTGTTAAAACCTGAAACTTTGACTATGAATGATATCCTTCACACTCTTATTAAGTCTCCTTGCGGAGGACACAAGTAATGAAGCCAATGCATGGTACTCATATGTGGTCTTTTCAAGAGCTTACAGACATGTTTTGATAACGTACTAGTCAGGAATCGAACGTAGACTTCCAAGATCACCTCAGCCACTTTATATTTTGGGCTTTTTGTAACCCACATACGTCATTCTGTATGTACTAATGTTGTCTTATCCTAATTAAAAGCATATTGTCTTTTTCTCGCATCGTAATAGTACTATGGATGATTCAGACATATGACAATTTTATGTAGCGTACTTTTGATAAGTGGTCACCCATCCAACCACGAGCACCATTCACAGCTGCTTAAGTTAGTCGAACAAACGGCTGTATGTTAAACCTCTGCACCTACAGTACGCTTCCAGATACCTCAATGCGCTTTTTGATTATTTGCAATGCTGAAAGGTAAGGAGGCAAGTTCTGAAAGAGACCCGTATGGCCAAAACTTACCAGGTTATCTCCGTATATCTCACAGCTATATCGCACACTTTGGCTGAGATCAGATCAGATTTCTAGGGTTGTCTCCACACCAGTACTCAGACCTACAGGCGGGTTCATTGTGCTGTTCATCAACTTAAGTAATAAGAAGTCTACTAGACCTGGTTCAGTTCAGAGTACACTTTCTCAGAAAGCTAAGCAGGGTAGATACCTTCACTTTTATGATGGAATCAATACTTGGGAAGTACTCACTCAGTGTGATACCACGCAATCTGGCAAACTTGGGACATACACAAAGCAGAAGTGCCACAGTTTCCTTTTGTTCAGAGCAGCATTTGCACATTGGATCTTTCAGTCAAAATGGCTGAAATCGTCAAGCCTTTAGATCGTCTTACATTAAATTCAACTCAATCTTCATTTTCTTCATTGAAAAAATAATCCTCAACATCTTTAACAACAATATTTTCCTTCCCTTTATTCTCCATTCTCAAGATGTCTAATCTTAATCACATGATCTGGTCATGCCATTTCCTTAATAAATTAAATTAATATGAAAGGGATTGTAACTGTAACTTTTCCAGTTAAACATAAGTTGAAGGAAATAATTACCTCGTTTTTTTCGTATATTATTTAATATTTTTCTTCCCTTTTACATTAAAAACAACACTCAATGTTGTAGTAAAATGCTCAAATTAATTTCCCTTTGCGTTACAAATTGTTTGTTATAATACCGTTAGATAGTCACGCGATAAGCAAAAAAAAGTGTATTTTAATGTGTATCTTTTGTGTGTAATTTGTAATGTAATGAAAAGAAATTGAGAAAAAAATATTCATAAATCAACGAGTTTTTTTTTTATCTTAGGATTAACAAATTTTTTTATCACAAGGACTTTAATCAAGGACTTGAATGTCCTTCAAAGAAAGGCTATCAAAAATATATACAAACTTGATCGATTACACCCTACATCTGATTTACATGTGTCATATCCTATTAAATCAATATCTTATTTATTTGAGTACACAACTATAATGTTCGTTTATAAGAATTTACATGATTATATTCACTCAAATTTACAATTTAATTTGATAGAACACGGATATCAAACACGTCAAAGAGGTTTCTTAACAGTCAATAATGTCAATACTAATTGGGGTCGTCATGATATGAGACACCAAGGTGTAAATTTATACAATAATCTGCCGGTTGAAGTAAAAAATTCTCCTAATATTGGAATTTTTAAATTATTACTTAAATCATTCTTGAATCAAAGGTTTTCATCAGTACCTTAATTTTCTTTCACATCATGTGCATTTATTTATTTAGTTAGTTGGTTTTCTTTTTATCTATGCATGTAGTGTCATTTTTTTTTTTCACCTAGCGGGAAATTTGGTGAACGGTATGACAGCTAGCCTGGTTGAAAGAGGCGCATGAGGCTCTTTCCATACCAAGTATGACCTTATTTCAGTGTTGGGTGAAATAATGTGATACAGTGTCATTTTTTTTTCATTTGAAGGGAAATTCGGTGAACGGTATGACAGCTAGCCTGGTTGATATAAGAAGTCTACTAGACCTGGTTCAGTTCAGAGTACACTTTCTCAGAAAGCTAAGCAGGGTAGATACCTTCACTTTTATGATGGAATCAATACTTGGGAAGTACTCACTCAGTGTGATACCACGCAATCTGGCAAACTTGGGACATACACAAAGCAGAAGTGCCACAGTTTCCTTTTGTTCAGAGCAGCATTTGCACATTGGATCTTTCAGTCAAAATGGCTGAAATCGTCAAGCCTTTAGATCGTCTTACATTAAATTCAACTCAATCTTCATTTTCTTCATTGAAAAAATAATCCTCAACATCTTTAACAACAATATTTTCCTTCCCTTTATTCTCCATTCTCAAGATGTCTAATCTTAATCACATGATCTGGTCATGCCATTTCCTTAATAAATTAAATTAATATGAAAGGGATTGTAACTGTAACTTTTCCAGTTAAACATAAGTTGAAGGAAATAATTACCTCGTTTTTTTCGTATATTATTTAATATTTTTCTTCCCTTTTACATTAAAAACAACACTCAATGTTGTAGTAAAATGCTCAAATTAATTTCCCTTTGCGTTACAAATTGTTTGTTATAATACCGTTAGATAGTCACGCGATAAGCAAAAAAAAGTGTATTTTAATGTGTATCTTTTGTGTGTAATTTGTAATGTAATGAAAAGAAATTGAGAAAAAAATATTCATAAATCAACGAGTTTTTTTTTATCTTAGGATTTTTTTATCACAAGGACTTTAATCTGAGGTGAATATTTCTTTAATTTGGGACATCATTGAAATTTTAATTGAAGTTATACAAAAAAAAGGTTAACAAGCGAGATAAATTAAAATCAGTATTTGTACAATTGGTTTCATTTTACGTAAATAAATTGGGATTTTGCCCCAAAAATATGTATGAAAAAACAAATAATGTGACGTCACAACACACATGTGTCAATACTGTCATCATCAATATCATTTGTTTAGTCCTCAGAGTTCAGTTCAATTTTGATTGTGATCCAATCAAGGTACTTCATCATTTTTATTATCATCAAAAGGAACAAAAATAAATACGGCAAAATGATTCACAAATCCAGTGTTTCATTTAATATCATATTGATTCTTCTTCTCTTTCAACATCCCGTATTTTTGGTTTTTGCTGACGCTGTCGATGTCGACAATGAAAAATACACATATCTAAAATTAGATTCTGGTCAGGAATTAGCTATCAATTCATTTAATATACCTTTAGGATTAGGATATCGTATATTTGCACCATACAATCACAAAATACAACTAAATTGTAGTTACATCAAAAGAGATGATGATGATGATGAATTTTTGTATGTGCAAACAGATTATACGCGTGATAACAGTGGGGGCCAATCAATATTTGTTTCAAGTAATTTTACCAAAACGTCTCTATTTAATCAAATTAAAATTGGTTTGAGATATCTGGGAAATGTCAACAAATATAAGGGAAATGATACACTGAGAGGTGAATTTCAGTGTAAGGTTGCAGTTATTAAAGAATCACGATGTCAATGTGGGTGGGGACGCCAGGTATTTTCTTGAATTATTCGAACTTAAAATAGAATTTCATGCAAATTGACATCATTTAAGGGCCGAATCGTGAATGGAAATGAAACGGAAGTCAATGAATTCCCCTCAATTGTAGCATTCATCCATAAACCATCAAATTACACATTTTGTGGTGGCACTATAAGTACGTGAATAAATTTAACTTTCAAAAATTATTATTATTTCAATGTTATAATTTTTTAGTTCATCATCGTTACATTTTATCAGCTGCTCATTGTTTCCAAGCCATTGTATATCAAAATCGTTTTGAAGTTACTATTAAAATCGGTACACACAACTACCACAATGATTCAAGTAGTGCCTACACCCAAACACACCAACTTGAAAAAATAATTATTCATCCAGAATATGAGACAACGGAACAAGATAATGATATTGCTCTTGTACGCGTATCACGTGATATTATTTTTAGTCGTGGTAGTGGACCAGCGTGTCTACCATTCAAATTCATCGAGACAACATTTTATGATGAGAGTGTACAAATGGTTGGATGGGGAACAATTTCATGGGGTGGCACATTATCGCATGTATTGCGTAAGGTAATGGTTAATGTTATGGATACAGATGAGTGTGATAAGAAAATTGTTTGGGTAAATGAGAAAAAGTTGTGTACATATGCTCCGGAAAAAGATGCCTGTCAATCGGATTCAGGAGGACCGGTGTATTACATGGAAAATAGTCGATATTATGTTGTTGGAATAATTAGTTTTGGGATCAAGTGTGGTAAGATATGTGAGAAAATAACAAAAATACAATTCTCATACTAATTTTTTTTGTGTTTGTATCCTTTAAAAATAATAGCGACACATACACCCGGAGTGAATACTCGAGTAACGAATTATCTTGATTGGATTACAGCAACGATTAAAGATGATTCATTTTGTGATGTTCAATAACATTGCTCTGATATTGAAGTAATTTATTTATTTAAAATGTTTTTATGTAGATTTTGAACAATAAAATACAGCACACGTACAACACCTTCTGAAGAAGGGTATTAGTTTTATTGCTGTTCTCTATAATTTGCTCCAAATCCGCTGTTATCGTGCATATTAAAAAGATTTTGAAGAAAAAAAAACAGCAGGAATTTTAAATAATGATTATCGAGTGCATTAACACCAGAACCTACAACCATAAGCCTGGTCAAAAATTACATTCCAGTAATTCCTATTCTGCGCTTTTTTTCAGTTTCGTACTCATAGCGTTTTTTTACCTCAAAGTTGCCAATCATCAAAAGCGCGTAAACGATGAAAAAGTCGCTAATCATGAAATGTAGATAATATGTTTAATTCAGACTAGTCCAGTCTGACTAGATTAAATGACAAACCCAACACTTCCGAAACGGTTGGATGTTGATTTTCATTTGATTGATTTGCTTTTATACATTCAGGAAAAATGTATCGTCTTCGGTTTAGATTTGTATTTAGTAAAATGTGATGAAAGTTTTGAAAAAAAAAAAAATTACAGATATTTTTTTGTTTTTCAAAAGTTCATCTTCATGTGTAATATTTAAGTTATTCTTCCATAATTTTAATTCTTTTTTAAATGACCACGTAAATCGCCAATTCAACATTTTATACTAACTTTTCCGTAGTATTGAATGTCATATACGTGGTTTGAGGATGTTCAAAATCAATTTTGCAGTATTACCTGTGTTGCTACTCCCGAAACCTCTCTGTACGACCTCAAAGCTTATACCACATTTCTACCATAAATCCTTTTAAAAAGTTACTTTTATTGCTGTTAATGAGTCTTTGGGAACTTCATACTTTGGGTTTTGGGGATTTAGTTTGAGTCTTTCTCCCACATGAGGCAAGGCTTCCATTGTCCTTATTTTTGTGTGAAGCATATCTACAGCATAATCCAAGTTCTCATTGGATGAGGGAGTGAAATCTTTGTTCGGATCGTTAAAATAATTTGTTGTGTTACTGCAAATGGGTTTTTACTTGTGTTGCTATTTTCTGACAACGAATTCAAACAATTCATATCTAGCTTCAAATGTTAATTTCGTGCCACTCATTTCAATGCAAGAGCTTTTTAAGCTGTTTTCAATCTTGCATGTTCTTGTTTTATCAATTGATTGACTTCCTTTGTACATTAGAGGTTTACTGTATGACAGAATGAAATGAATAAATTAATATAAATGCGCTCGTTTTATAGTTCACGTTTATCTTTAGTGTATTTATCACTATGAAAATCACATCATGCTTTTGATGAAGTAAATATTTGATCCTCCAGGTGACGCTGTTTTCAATATCCTCCGAAACCTTCACGAAAGCGCATTTTTTTCTATTAATAACAATTTTTTAAGTAGAAAATAGCAGACTTAGCACATAAACACCAGCATCACAGTACTTTATTCCATACCTAAAAACAGTAAAATAATAATAATAAAAATATAAATTGAGTAACATCTGTTCTCTGTACACAGCGTTTGTTATGAGTTTTCTTTGTGCAATTCTTAAAAGTAAAGTCATATCTATGTAAATTTTTCGTTGAATAATGATTGTATTTACAGCCTTGTTGAGCTTCAAAAAAACTTTTGTGTACAATAACTATTCATGTTCCTTTTTTGTTTCCGAGAAATTTTGTTTCAAGTAAATGGTGTGAGATTTTATTGCACAACAAATATGAAAAACATCTAAAAATAGACAAAATTCAAAGAAATTGAGAAATATGAGATGAAGATTAGTTTTATTTGTGTGTGAGTGTGTGTGTTTTTTTACCTAATTCAGATTTCACTTGATAAAATATGCATATATTTTTGGTTTATATTTTTTTTTTGATAAGAGAAACTTTTTGATGATAAAATCCATAATTTTCCTAATCGAAAGGATATCAAACAAATGAAACAAACGATATTAGTAAGAAAATTATCTCATGAATTTCTCATGATACAGATGATACAAAGAAAAGACCAGAAATCTGGCATTTTAACATTTGACAAAGAAAAGATTTCTAACTTAACTGTGATTTTATCTAGGCTTAATGTTATTTTCAGCATAACTAAACTCATGATAAGTGGTTGAGAGCAACAATATCAAAGAAATGTATAGAACTACAACAAAGAAGAAAAGAAAAGTAAAATAATACACAAAAAAAAATTTCAACATCCACATTATTTTTTTTATCAAACAAAAAAAAGAGAACGAGTTGTTATGAAGACATAATAAAAAGATGAAAAATAATATGAAATGATACAAAAATAATCCAGTGAAGAGAGAAATAGAAAAATAAAAAAAATAAAAAAATGAAAAAGAAAATAAATGATAATAATCCTTCGAGGATTTTCTTTATAATGATTTCAAAATAAAAAAAATAAATAAAATACAACGTTAATATAAAATTTATGTAACAAAAAAGAAAGAGAGGAGAAAATAAAACAAATTTCCCTTTAAACCATCTTTTCAAACACAAAAAAAAGGATATCAAAAGATAGCCGACTGTTAATACTGTTAGTGCAAACATCAAAAAAAAAGAGATTATCCATTTATTATTGACACTCCTGTTTTTAAATTGCACATAAAGTGTTTTAGTTTTTCTGTTGCTCAACTTTAACAAGTGTGTTGTCATCGAAAAATTATTGTTTGAAACTAAATTCGTACTGAAACTCGAGAAAAAAATAAATCAGCAAAATGTTGCCAACAAATGTGATGTCTTTTATGAAAAAAGTAAGTAGATTTTTTATAACAATTTGAATGTTGGGAAAGTTGTTCATTTTTTCTCTAAATAGATTATTAAATAAAATTTATCAGGATTTATTAAAGGATAAAGGATAAGAGAAACTTTAAAATGTATAAGGTTAGATTACGTACCAGACTATAATGCACATATGTGCCACTATTGGTCGCCAGTGTCTATTGTACTAACAGTCTAATCGTTTTTAAATATTTCAGCATAAATCCTAGCAAATATCTCGAAAATAACTCGGATCACCCGAATGGTCATCTACATTTCCGATGATATGATTTCTCAATCTTTCCCATTTTTCACACACACATATTATCTGCTCTGCCGTTTCACAATATCTGCAGGTAATATCCTCCGTTAGGTTAATGTTTTTTAGATAGTATCTAAATTTCCCGTGACCTGTGAATATTTCAAATAGCGTCCTTAGTTCTATTTTTGATAAGTTCAACAGTTCCTTTGGTCTTCTTGGAAATGGCCCATGAATTAGCATATTGACCTCAAATTTTTCATATAAATATACGTAAGCGATCGTAGCGCCACTACTTTGGAATTATTTTATATGAAACTGTGGTTCACCTAAGAAATAAATCGAGTTTAAAATCTATCTCCAAACAATATATAAATTCAATAATAAATACTTAAAATGTGCAATACCAAAGCGCATTCCCAAGAATTTATCAATTTTTTTCGTTTTAATTTAACATGATTAAAATTTTGAATTGAAATTAACTGGAAAATAAATATCTGGTTTTAACATTAAAATGGAATTAAATGAAATGAAATGAAAACAAAAAAGAACTTAAATAAAAAAAAAAAACAATTGCTTTTGTTAAATATCATGCATAAATTAACATGAACCTTATAAAGTAAAATTAATTACAAATAAAAAAAGAAACTTTGCCTTCCTAGAAAAGAGGAAGAAAAAAAAAACGAAAAATACCAAAAACAATACAAATTAATGTTGACTTTTGTTGTTGTTTCAATTTTATGTATTTTCTGGGTATCATTAAACATTTATTTTACCTATGTTGATGTTATTACAAAAGTACTTTAATTAAATTTACTTAGAAATAAAAAAAAAACGTATAACAAGTCCTTTTATTTTTAAGTAAACATCTTAAAACTTTTATTCAAGAAAATCCAGATTATACGATATACGGTTTAGATAAACAAAAGTAATTTGTATTGTATGTATTTTCAATTTATTTGTCCGATACTTGAGTAAACTTTGGTTTAAACATACAATAACTTCTTGTAAAAATAAATATAACATTGAAGAAGTTCCTGACAAACATTGAATGGAAAAATAATAATAATGTTCTATGAGGATTTTTCGAGAGTTGTTGTCATAGGAACAAAAAAAATAATATAAATTCATTTTTCGTTGAATAAAAATTATGTGTTGTAAAATTAAAATTTTTATTAAATTAAATCACGTTTTTGTGAAACGTATGGTCTTAATACAATGTGAAAAAAAATTTTATGGCTTTATTTTTTTTGTAATTATAATTATTTTATTATTGTTTTTTTTTTGCAGATGGTTGCTACCGATGAAACGTCTCATCAACAAAGCACACCAGAAAACACTGGAACATTTGGGAAATTAAAACAAACATTATCATCGTCGTTGTTGACGGCACAAGATAAAGGTGAGTTTTTGTATGATTTTTGCATACAAACGTGAGTTAATTAATTAGCTTTCGTATAAAAATATAACGATTTAAATTAAATTGATGGCCCAGATGTTTAACTTTTTGTTTATCAGGTTATTTAAATTTCATAGTTATTCAACAACAAAAATGTAATCAGAAGCTTCAATTCAAGTGCTCATGAATAGCGTATGGCGAAACAAACAAAATGGTGTCTTCTTCAAACCTATACAAAAACACAGATCACAAATCAATTTTATTAGGATTCAAGGTCCTTAAATGTTTGAGTATTCAGAAATGTCGTGTTAAAAAGACAACTAACGCGCTCACCTGGTTACACACATTCTTAGCTCCATTGTTCGTGTACAGATCATTAAATAAGATATATAAGGCGACTACAGAGCCGTCATTCAAGCGATCGGCTCATTGTGTCTAATGTTTATCATCATCAGAGGGCCTTTACCTTTATCCTGTCATCCCAAGCAGTCGCCACTTTTATCTAGCCTTCAACTCAAATTGAGTAGCTAGAAAAAGGAACATTTGAGATTGTAAAGTTTCATTGTCGAAGCGAGAATCGAGCTGTCAACCTTTAGATTGATAGTCTAACACGTTAACTACTGCATCGTCAATCCGTTACTCGCCTCTCATTCATATTATGTGAAAGGCATCTACAATGATATTCCTATTACCAGATAGCATTTGAAGATTAAGCCCTTGTAAGTGCGAAACCTAAACAAGGTGCTTCTCTTTCATATGAGGCTTTTACCAGTAGTTCTCTACCCATATTCTAGATCTTGCACTCCAGACAGTTCTACCACCTTCGTTTCAGAAAAAATTCAATTAAGTAGTAGAAAATAAAATTAACTTATCCTACAATGGCCTGAAGGCTCAGCACAAGTCGCAATAAAACCTATCGATTATTTGCTGAAAAGTGACAGTTCCATATTTTCAATTTTTTTAACATGTGTCTAACCAGCATGAAAGCTTCTTCCACTATAATTTGTATGTCCAAGAATTAAATTTCATCAGAAAACTCATCATCATCATGTAACAAGTGTGTGGGTATGAAAGTCTCTGAATATAACTTACCATTTAAATGATAACAATTCAGTAACCAGATCTATGAATCACTAAAATAGACTTATCTGCTCCTTATTTAACCACGCATTGTATCATATTTCACCGAGAATAAAAAAAGAGTCATGGTTCGAAAATCACGTTAAATTAAAATGTATCACATGTATTTTATTGTATTCCAAAGAAGAAGTGAGAATGATTTATTTATCACTTGATATAACTAAAAAAATATGCATTATTAGCACATTTTGAAAACAGATCCTTTAAATACACATCTTTCATATGAGCTAAAAAAGGATATTTTTTGTATTGAAGTGAAATTCACACAGAACTGTCACTTTTTATTCATCATTCACACGTTTTACCTCAAAAATATAAAAAAAAACAAAAAAATACAATAAAAATAAAGATGAAATACATGACAGCTCGTATATGCTTAATATCTGACTTAGTCAATATAAATTTCGATGTAAAAGCAAAAAAATAAAAAAATTCTGTATAAAAATCGTACACATGCAACATTTTATTTATTGAAATCGTTCAATAATTGACAATACGACCTTTTTTGTGAATGTATATGCCATTTACATTGTCATTTTAATGGAATTTACTTTTTTTCCCTCCTTCTCGATTTTTTTTTTGTGTTATTCACTAATATTGTATTTTTATTTACCCATTTTATAAAATTTTACCTGATATTCACACATACACACACAGAGATATCAGATCTGAACACACAATGTCATGTGAAAATAAAAAAAAATGATATACGAAAATCAGTCAAATAATTTGAATGTTCGGGTGTTTATATAGGTGTGAAAATAAAATGTGTTTCGACATACACAATGTATGTTAAATATGTTTATTTAAAAAGCTATTTCCATATATTTTTATGTGTGCAAGGGAATTTGAATGAGCCAACTCTTCAGGTTGTTTTTCTTTGTCATTTTTTTTTCATCATTTGTCTCTTTACTGATCGGATACAATTTTAAAATGTGAAGGGGAAATTGCAAGAAGAAGAAAAAAAAAGTTATAAAGTTTATTCTGATTGTTAGTGTCTGGGACAATGAGATTATTTGAAGTAGATTGAATTATCGTAAAGGTTTTACGTCTCGATCGATAATGATGATGTGAGTTTTTGTTTTGTTTGATATGAAATTTGTGTTTAAAAGTTCAGGATTATTTGGAAAAGGAAATTTTTTTCTCATGAAATGTTTCACTACCAAGTTATAATTTGCACCAGGCTTGCTTAGCTCCATCCTAGGCATTTGCAAGCACCAGAAGCACTTTTAGGCTTTACCTTATTTGAAAAAAGGAATCTTGTCAGTCAAGAGACCTGGAAAGCCGAGCCAAACAACTCACAAAATAGGAGCTTATCTACAAGCGGTAGCTGGGGTTGTGTGGCTGCTCCTGATATTTGGGCAATGTATGAAAATTTTTATCATAAGTTGAAAGAAATTTTTATTTTACTTATCTGGCTTACTAAACCAAACTGTCACTGTACTATTCCTACTTTCACTTGCATCTGAGCTACCTAATCTCTATATGGGGATTCAAAAGATAAAATATGGAGGAATACGAAACAACATTGAATTGAAAACCTTTGATCAACAGCACAGATATGAAACCAGAAACAGGAACGCCTTTATTTTGCCGAGAACTAGATCTAACTTACTTTTTAATAGCTTATTGGCCACTTGATTATCTAATTTTAACAAGCTACCTGATCAACTGAAGAAAGAAACAAATGTAGTGCTCTTCAAAACGGTCTTTAAATCCTACGTCTTAAATAACTAATGAATGACTCCTTGATAACTGCTGAATAACTTCTGAATAACTTCTAAATGGCTTCTAATTAAACTTCTGATTAAACTGCCTGAGTTTAATGAGTGCTCAAAACTTGCAAACCTGAATTGAGCCTGATTGAATCCAGTTTGAGCTTCGTGGGTACTCTAAACTCACATAACCTGGCTTCCATAATCTTTTATCAGCCTAACATCTTTTTGTTCTTAAATTAGCATACCACTTAAGTGCCCAAAACCATCCAGAGGCTGAATCGGGATTACACTGACAGTAGGTTATATTATAGTGAAAATTGAATTAAGAATGTCTATTTAAAAAAATCATAAATTGATCCAATGCCAATACGCTGCAGCCAAAAAATATGCTTCAAAAATTTTCTTCCATATTACTTCTAGGTGTTTCATGGGCAACCCTCACCTAATAAAGCTAGATACGTTTTTGACAAAAGGCAAACTAAAACTTTTTGAATAAGACTAAAAACAAACAGCTTTTTATAGGGCTTGAAAGTCTTCAAAACTCAACAAACACTTTCTTCATTGATATACTTAGCTCAGCTTTAGTTAAGTGTTAAAATTTCACTCAGCATTTGAGCTCAAGACCCTGAAAATTGCACTCTATTGTTCTGTAAATCTGTCCTTTTATCACACTGAATCTAAATCATTTTTCAAGTGGTCAAAATTTCTCATTTTTTACCTTACTCTCCTAAGAATACAAAACTATTCAGTATTCACCTTATTAAGAGTTAATGATCTCCATTCTACTTATTTTCATTGGAATTCAAAATTTCTTTGAAAATTAAAACTCATTTCACCACACGCTCTGTTAAACATGCAATTTTATCCTCCTGTTCAATATATTCAAGCCATAAAATCTAACATATGAACAAGCCAAAGCCTTAGTTATTTAAAGCATTGATTATCTTTCTACTTTTCTCTCTATGTACAAACATGATGAAAATATACACGATATATGCAGAACATTGTTGACGTTATAATAAATTACCTTGTTGCACATTTTAGAAAATTAAAATGCTTTGAAGTAGAACGAAAGCCACACACACACACACATTCACATGACATTTACGTGACAAACAGAGGGATTGAATTTGTGTGTGTTGACAAGCAATAATGAGTAGTAAAATTATGCTATGTGATGACAAGTGCATTAAAAAAATATATAATATGATGGACGTGACAACAACTATCATTATTATTAAAAGGAAAATCAATAAAAGTTTGATGTTTTTTACAATTTTTTAATAGAAGAAATTACAACAATCAATAAAATACAAAAAAAATAAAACAAAAGATTGTAATTTCAACACAGTTACATTGAATAATTCAATAAAAAAATCAACCATATAAAAGCTTACTGGAAATTTCTTGTTGATCCAATTAATACACACACTCTTTTTTAATTGGGTCAAAAACACGTTGCCTATCACATTTCATGTGGTGTAATGTGAAAATTGTTCCCTCAGACTCCATATCACAATAATAGTACATTGTTTTGTCATTGTTGTCTGTATGTGTGTGTGAGTGTGTATATGAAAAAAAATAAAATAAAGAGTTGAAAATTTATTATATTGATAAATTTATGCAGAAGCATGAATATTTTAGATGTTTAAAGAGTACACAGATCGTGTCGTGACAATGACTAAGTGTAAAATGATATAAATTACTTTGCATTTTTTGTGTGTAATTGAGAAATTCTTGAAATTTAATGGAAAAGGATATCAATGACCGATAATGAGGGGGAAGTGACACGATCCGCCATATTGAATTTTACCTGAAATGTATTTTCCTCTGTCACAATCATCCGGATTCTAGGTTTGAGCGACTGTCACATCATTTTTTTTACAAATTTCATCCAATTTTTGATTTGAAGTACCCATTTCATCGTCAGTCTTCATTGAAAATTCATCATTTTTATCAAGATAATCCCCAAAATTCAATTTAATATCATCATGAGCACGGTATTTATTTGTTATTGGATCAAAATACACATATTTTGTTTCAATCTCATCATTTAAATTCCTTTTATTGTGACGGTTTTGAACAAATTTGGTACAAAATGTCGGATTTGCTTCATCACAAATCGCATTTTCATTGCAAAAAAACGATTTATTTAGTTCTGCTTTAATTTCCTCTGAATATGAATCGGTACAAAACTCAAATTCAACATTGTTGATGCAGCGAAATCCAAATTGACCGTACTGTGGTTTTGTGGTTGACTGATGAAAAGTTATGATAAAAATCATATAAAATAATAACATTTTTAATTGAAAAATAAAATTTTTTTATGACATAATTTTTTGATGTTACTAATTTTTTTTGTATTTTTTTTCAGTTACAAATAAAATGTCACCACGCCCATCTCTAGTTCCAGAATCGGATGCGTCAAATTCACCCACATCCACAAAGACCTTTAGCTCAAGTGATAATAACAATCAACAAAGTAGTAACTTAGCAAATCAACAGCAAAAACAAAATCAGCAAAATAACAATCAAACAAATGCGGCCAATAAGCAAGAGCCTGGAAAGCCGCCCAGTCGTACGGGTTCTTGTCGTGTCTGTATTAAGTCCTTTAAACCAAATGAGTTTAGTAAAACGTGTTTTGAGTGTCAACAGCGTGTGTGTGAAGATTGTGCCAGTTATAGTAAACTTGATCCAGACGAGGATGCGGTAAATTTATCTTAAATTTAATTTTTTAATGTAAATTTTTCTAATTTGATCGATAATTTCAGACAAAATGGCGTTGCAGCGTTTGTCGGCGGAAAATGGCGTCACGTGTTTGCATTCCACAAGATTCCACAGACTCGATGCTCGATGTGCCTGTGTTAGAGGCATTACAACGAAGACATTCTGACGCGAAATTAGGATCAACTAATACCCTTGGACCAACTGTAGATAATTTTGGTTTGGCACCGCCACGAAGTCCCGAGCTGCGACGACATTCAGATGTGTCGCCAGCTTCACTGAAAGAACTGGAAAAACTGAAAGGCGCCCGGACTCCAACTGGTGACTTGGATTTGCGTCGTGGTCGGAGTGCAGCACCAAGTCGTTCGTCAAGTCCTCCTAAGCGAGGTGAACTTGAGGCAGCGTCTAGAGTTGCATCGCGTCGTCCGTCACGAGTTTCGCGTCAACATAGCTACGATGATGAAATACAAAAAGCCACAACTGTGAATAATGTGCCACAAAATGACTTAGGATTAGGATTACCAGCACCAATGCCAAGAAGGTAGGACTTGAACGTTACCGTGAATTTTTTTTTGATTAAACGGGGATTTTTGATGAGAAAAAACCCCAAAAAATCATTTAATTGTCTTTTAACTCTTAAATTATAATTTTTCAACAGAAAATCAGCTTACGACGTTTATGCACCCCAATTAGTAGGCCAATTGCAACAAGCAATGGGACAAGGTCAAGGTCAAAATGCTTTAGCTCCAGTTGGAGGTCAGCCCGGTTCCAGAAGACCCTCCTACCGAATATCTGTAGATGATAATACACAAGATGATGGTCCAAATAGTCCTGATAACGTTAATGCTCCTGTTACATTGGGCGTCGATGAAGATCGGCCAATGAGACGTAGAGGATCTCAACTGTAAGAAGCTTAAAATTATATTTTATATCATTTTAAACATTTAAAATCAATTCAAAGGCCTGATATCGCAGCATTACGTGATCGAGGTGCATTACCAGCACCCCTCAACATTCCAATCAATCCCACATCATATTCAGCACCGGCTCTGGAAGACTTGGAAGCTCCTCGAAGACAAACTTCATTGGATGGTGAAGCGATTAAAATTGTTATTCATGATGTAGATTCGGGACCAATGGTAGCATCTAAACGTCGTGTTGTCCTACGAAAAGATCCGGGTGACAAAGCACATCGAAGTAAGTAATTTTTCAATGTAAAATCTAAAATTAACTGATTTTAATTCGGTCCATAAAACAAAAAATTTATTGTTTTAATATACGATTTTAATTTTGTTGTAAACCGTGCTTCGAATGCTAACAAAGGGGACTCCTCTTGTACCTTTTTGTTTTTAGTGATTCTTAGTGATTAAAATACACACATATTTTTTTAATTTTATATTTTCACTTGTTTTGTTTCACAACGATTTTCTTTCACCCATAAACTGTTATTTATATTTTTGCACCACAGCAAATAAACACCAAATACTTTTTTTCTCTCTTCAAATTAACAGCATAAAAATGTACTAAACGTATTTTATTTTATGATTCCCATCTAAAAAGGTTCCTTTGCTCACTATAAAATACCGATAATAGTGTAAAAAAGAAAAATATAAAAAAATGCTATTCATAAAGAAGAAAATAGAAGGAAATACCTCTAGATGTGAGGGAGATAAATGACGCGTGGAAAATATTTACGTGAAAAAATTCAACAAATGGAATTTCGAAGCATGACATGGAGGTTTTTCATTCACATTCTTATCCTTCGTTTTTTTTTAATTTTCTACTTATTTCATTTTATTTTATAATATAGATTGGAAAAAAATTTAATGCTATTATAAAATGTTAAAATAAAAAAAATAATACGAACAAGTCAAAGTATTTTGTTATGAGTCACCAAACACACACACACACACAAAATAACAAGTCATTGAAGGATTTTAATGAACTTTTCACTTTATTAGACATTTTTATCTTGATTCTGTTTATTTAATAAATGAGTAAATTTTTTTTTTGTAAAGCGATAAAAAATAGAGAGATTATCAATAAAAAAAAACATTGGCACCGAGCAAGTAATGAAATGAATGAAAAATATAAGAATCTAGATAGATACCAAATTACACAATTTATCAGATTTTTTGTAGAATAAAAAAAAGGAAGATACTTGAAAGGATTAGTTGAATGAAAATGATGCTCCAAACATATAAAAGGACTTATTTTCACTTTAATCGAAAATGGAGAAGATTAAAATCTTTCTGAAATTACTTCGAATCAAAGTAATGCCTGAAAAAACTAGAGAAAATTTTTGGTAAAAGTATAAGCGCAGTTGAAAAAAAATTATTATTTTATGAAAAAATGGCATAAATGCACCCTAGAAACCAAAAACTGGGTAAAAAAATGTCATTGACAATAAAACCCTGCAAATGTTAAAATACATAGAATTTTTTAAATTTTGCCATTTTGAAATTTTTTGTAAAAAACCGCCATTTTGATTTTTTTTTTTTGAAAAAACGGCCATTTTGAAAATAACCGCTATTTAAAAAAAACCACCAAATTGAAATTTTGAAAATAAGACGCCATTTTTGAATTAAAATAAAAATCCGCCATTTTGAACAAAAAAAAAGTTAAGGTTGAGGGGTTGTTCAGCGACGGTTTAAGAGAAGAGAAAATAACGACTAGCCAAATTTTACTTTAGTTAAAGTTAATAATTTTCACCCCTGCCTAGCCCCCTCCCCCTCGAAGAGAAAAAATTATAAATAAATCTCTGGACGATTACTGGCGCTTTCAAACCGTATTTAAAGGCATCACTTTTATTTCCTTGTAACAGAAAAAAGAGACAAAAGCAACGAAATTATCAGATATTTTTATCATTTACAAATCTCCAAATACACGATTTACTTTTAAAAGAATCTGCAAACATTCAATTCATGTTCATATAACATAATTTGGGAGGAAAAAAAACGTTCGACCTTTTTTTGTTAATTCCAAAAAAAAAAATGTTCAAGCACCTGTCTAAATCGTTTTTCCTGTAATTTTGTAGTCATTTTTCCTTTTTCCTTATTATTCCGTTTCTTTTGAATTTCAATAAATTGAACCGATTTATTACTGAATTGAAATCATTAAGAAATGACAAAAAAAAAAACCTTATTCTCAACCAATTGTCATTACATTTTAGTGGATAATCATTTTTTCTTATTATTATTATTATTTTTTCTTATTAAATTCGTATGGCAAAGTAAAGAAATTAAGCACAACGATAATGTTGATTTACTAATAAAGAATGGAATAGAGAAAAAAAGAAAAGAAAAGTATAAAAGTAATAATAATCGTATAATGAATAAAAATAATAATATTCCACTTACTTCTACTTGGATAAACATACAGAAAGGAAATTAAAACTTGAAAATCAATAAAAGATTTTTTTTCGTGTCCTGTCTGTGTGTGTATGTGTGTGTGTGTGTGTGATTATGTACACAGATATTGAATTGAAATAAAAAAATATGATTCAGTTCAATTTTCAATTTTATATTATTATTATTTCTTTAAATATCGATATCAAACATACCAAGAATTATTTGCTTAACAAATCATCGTTTGCTTTTCATTTTAATTGAATATTGAAAATTTCCCTTTTTTCAATCATTTTTTTTATCATAACTACCTTGCGATGTGTATCGACTGTAAAAATATGATAAAATTTGACCTTTTCATGATTTTTTATTTTAAATGAACATTTGCTACAAGAGTTTAATGTTTGATTAAAAAATTGATTTTAAAAAAAACCAGGCATCTTCATTATTTTGCTGCAGTGATGTTAGTTTAATAGAAAATTTGATCAATCTCGCTGTTTTTGAAATTATTTATTAAGGGCTTATCTCATATTGAGCATGGGAAAGCTTCAAATAATCTTCATCTGGATCCTCGGTTCAACGTCTAGCATATTTAGGCATCACAGGAGTGCTTAGAAGTACTCCAAATAAGGCACTCGACATACTGCTTGACTTTCCTACATTGGACGTTATTGTTAAAAAGGAGATGATGATAGTGGCATGGAGAACACAACGTGTCAAAAACTTTAAACCAGGAGATTTTAAAAGTCATTTTGGAATTCTTAACGAAATCTCAACTTTTTGTGATCTTAACTTCATCTCCGACAGCATCCCAACGGAATTTGACTTCAAAAACCTTTGCAACGTCGTTATACCTACGCATGAAGAATGGTTAAGACGATAAGTCAGGCTGGAAGAAGATTATCTATTACACAGACGGCTCTAGAAAAGATAAAGCGGTTGGCATTAGTGTATGGGGTCCATCCTGAAAATACACCAAATCCTTAGGTGTCAGCTCTACCGTATTCCAAGCCGAAATGCATGCAATAAAGAAATACACACAAAAATGTTGGAGAAGAGGTGACTTGAGAGATAAACCAGTCTAAGTCATGAAGGGAACTAAGATAATGAAATGGCGGAGGAACTGACAAGGAAGGGAGCTGAAGGGAAATTTATCGGCGCTGAACCCTTTTGTGGAGTAAGTCTGAGCTATTTCAAAAAACTCATTTCGGAATGGGTGGAAAAACAGATGAAATTATACCAACAAAGTATACCATCGTCTTCGCAATTCAAAGAGTTTGTTAATTGTTCAAAAAAAGATCAGAAATGAACTTACAATTAGACAAAAAAGACATTAGGAAACTGACGGGTCTCCTTACAGAACACTGCCTTTTGCGTAGTCATCTTAAAAGAATAGAAAAGCGTGATTCAAGCACCTGCAGGCTCTGCCTAGAAGAGGATGAAACATCAAAGCACATCCTTTGAGAGTGTGAATGGGCTAATGGGCTAATGGGCCAATGGGCTAGAGTGAGAATCGTTACTTCAGGGAGAGCTTTCCATCCCCCTTTACTGTAGTTAGCACAGATCCAACCATCATTGCACATTTTTTCTGTTGGAAGTTACTTAAAATACAAGTGTTAGTAAATTTTAATTTTTCTTTTACCTTCAATCTATTTCCTGATAAAAATATAGACAAATTAATGGAGACGTCTGGTATTTAATATTAAATTGTACATTTTACTCTAAATCTTCTTTCATTTTTTTTTTGTATTTTTTGTAATATTTTCCACTCATGACAAAACAAAATAATAAAATAAATCAATGTTGACTCTCATTGTGATAAGATGAAGATATGTCAACACAAGTACATCCATAAAATAAAAACAAAATAAGTAAAAAAACATACATCATATACCTCTAGGGTTATAAGAGATTTCCGATTTCTTGAATAAATTACAACATTTTTCATCATCAAACAAAGAAATCAGAAGAAAAATGCAAATCCGTTACTTAGAACATCAAAATGTCAATGTTTTGCTACATCATCATCATCATCATCGGCATCATCTTCATGGATTTAAAATGTATTATTTTACTCCAAAGCCATCATTTGCCTACCTATGAAAGATGAGGAAAAAAAACACAAGATATATTTACATTTATAACGTAATATTAAGATGAAATATAGAAAATTTGATCTCTTTATATGTGAACTTGGATCAGATTTCAACAAAAAAATCAACAAAACAAGAGACTTCATTATGATATTAATTTTATACTTGTGCTAATAACATAATTAACAATATTCTTTGAATCAACAGACAACAACACAAAAAAAGGAAATTAAGACAATAGAAATTTTGATTGCTATACAAAAGTATTAAATTTAATCCTGTCACAATGTCTCTTTAAATATTCGATTCAGTGTAGCATGAAAAAAGCAATTATCACACTTATAAACTTAAGTATGTCCACAGATCTAATATTAGATATTATTTTTTTCAGTCTCTTGTTTTATTTTTTGTTGTTGTCAATGCTTGGCAACAAAGTGTGAAAATATATAAAAAATACAAAAAATAAAAAGAACAATGAGCAGCAACAAGTGTCCAATATAAATGATTATGGGGGTGGTATTTTTTTTATTATTATTATCATTATTTCATTTTATTTTTATTTTTAACACTGTACTGTAATTTTGTGATATTTTTATTTTATTTTTTCTCATTTAAACCGTTAAAATATAAAATCGAAAACCAAACTTTTGTTGTTTTGTAATTTTCATGAAATTTATGGTATTTATTAATAATATTATTTTTACCCTAATTGCAGCTCGTGGTTTTGGTATGCGTGTTGTGGGCGGTAAAACTGGTGCAGATGGTCGATTATTTGCATATATTGTCTGGACAGTTCCAGGTGGACCAGCCGAAAAGGCGGGATTGCAACAAGGTGATAAGGTAAATATACTTTTTTCAATATTATGCAAATTATAACCATAAAATGTATCTGTAAAGGAAAAAGCAAAAGGTTTCTTTTGATAGAAAATTTTTTGTGGTAAAAAAACTGTATAAATATCAATTTAAATGTCCATTATGGTAATGAAATGAAATGAAATGAAGATTTTACCCTTATTATGAGCAATATACAGATATATTTAGATTTGAAAACAAATAAGTAGAGAAAATACACGAGTAAAAGAGATATATATCATTGATAATTGAATAAAAGATTTGATTACACTGTTCGACAAAGAAGAGTTTTTGATTTGATTCGATGTGATTTCAAATTTTCAAGGAATAACATTTTTTCGAATAAATAGGACTAAAAGTGTAGAGTTTGATTAACTTCAAAAGAGCTTGAAAGAGAAAATCTTTAGTATGATTTTTGAAACGGTTTGTGAACTTATTTTATATTATTGTTATTATTATAATTATTTGGAATTGGCTAATGAAACTTAAATTTTAACTTAAAGTTTAAAGTAGTGATGTGAGGTAATTCAACGCGATACAGGTAAAGATGCGATCCCAAAGACGAAACCACAAATTTTCCAAAATAAAAAGGCATCTCACATTTCAACTTTCAGGCTTACGGTTCTCCACAACACCCTCTGGTTAGGGAAGTATATTGCAAGAATCCAAACTCCAGAGGCTAACTGAGAAGAGGAGCCCCGACAAGTTAAGAGAGAGGAAAGTGAAGAGATTATTTATTTATCGTATGAAAATAATCCTTTAGATCACATCAATCCATAGTTCAAGTATTTCTTTTCAGAGGCATCAAATTAGGTGTCAGAGTCAAATGCTCTCTACATTCCTTCAAAAATGTTAATGTTTCTTGCGTTCGTCTCAAATTTTTGTACAATGTCAATCTAGGTACATATGAAAAGTTAAAGATAATAAAAAAGATGCTTAAGAATACAAAAGGGCCTTATTCAACTCTGTAACGCTTTGCTGGTCGTCCGATATCGGCCTTAAACACGGCCATCAGAGTTTTCTATGACCTAAGGACATTAGCCCACTCCCCTTTCTTTGTGAGATAAAATGTTTCCAACTCTTTGAGTTCAGATTTCATGGATGCCAGCAAAGCCTTTTCATTAGCTGTAAGTTTTTCTGCCTCCTTCTCTGCCTTTTCGAGGGCATCGGCAGCCATGTCATGAGAGGCATTTGTCTTCGAAACCCCGTTTTGAAGTGCTGTTTGATGTGACTTGACTCTGACGACATGCGGGCGAATATCTTCATCAAAAAGCGTGGATGTTTCGGATACCGCCTTTTTGAATGCATTCATAAATGCTTTGAGTGCATTTATATTTCCTGACATTTTTTGAATTTTCTGTGAAAGACGAACTAAATTTATTAATATTTGAGGATCGAAATATTTTTTTGCACCGATCTAGAACTAGTGGTGTTTCGATCGAGTTCATGATTTCTAATCTACTAAATTTCCCTCAGTCTCACTTTAGCTTAAAGTTGTATTCACATCACTATCTGTCAGTTTTCTGCGTTAAATTACAGATTATACGCCACACTTTACGTTCAAAAGATAGTAACAGTATCTTTGGTGTCGCAAAACTTTGCGCAACTTACTTTTTAATGTCTCTCACAAAAAGTGATTCAAATAAAAAAAAACTGAAATATATTTTTTGTCGAACAGATAATATAATCACAATACAAATGTACAGCAAAATACAAGGGGTAGTCGGAGTGTGACACAAATGAACACGAGAACACCAGAACACGAGAACACGAAACTAAATTTTCGTGTTTTTTGCTTCGACTACCCCTTGGCAAAATACTATATAAATTTTATTGTATTTTATATTGTTTGAATAAAATAATAATAATAATAATGATATGAAAAAGGTACTATAAGTCTGGTGAATAATTCAATAAAATATTTATGTTTCACACATTGTTATTTTTCCGGAAACATTCCTATTTTACTTTTAATATATATTATATTTTTTTTCCTCTTTGGAACAAAAACATATATGAAGAGATTTGGTTCAGTTAGTAAAAATCACGTCTTAAATCTAACACGATATTGGGAAATCGTTTTTATTGCAAAAAATGAAAATATATCGCACCATAAGAACTCTAGAAAAAAAACATCATAAGAAGTACTTATTTTATGTTCATAAGGAGCATGAAAAAAATTGATGTTTATAACAATAGAGAAGTAGTGTAATAAAAGTAGTAAAATCAGATGAGACACAGATGCAAAATATTCTGTAGTTTCAATTTTCTCCTTCATAAAATTTTATTTTTACGATTTACCATAAATATCTATATAAAAAGTAAAATTAGACAAGGAATTATTATTATTATTAAAAAAAATATAATAATGTGTTCGTAAATGATAAATAAAAATGTAATTTAATATCTTTCATTAAATGTCACAAAAAGGTCCTTGAATGGGATGGATCATCTTTAATTGATCGAAGTTTTGAGGAAGTGTGTGCCATTATGGATCGTACAGGAGATGTAGCAGAATTGTTAGTTGAACATTCAACAGATTTGAGAATGTGTGATTTGCTTGAAGATGGAATGCCCGGAAGTGGAAGTGGCACTGGTGGTGGAGGGGCAGCTGCTGGAGCTGGAGGTCCCAGAAAATCTGGAGATGGCTCAATTGGTTTGGGACTTGTTGCAGGTAGGAAATTTTAATTTTGATTGTCCTTCACTTTTATTAACTTTCTATCATTATGCACAAATTTATATGAACAGAACCAGATTCTGCTGACAAACAACCATCATCTCCAACTAGGCGAAAATTGCCAAAAACTCCGGTATAAATAAAGTTTAAAATAAATTTCAAAGAAAAACAGGATATTTTTCATTTTAAGTTATTTTACGTTTCATTTTATTTTAACTCATAAATAAGATTAAGTTTTAATTATCATATTTTATGTTTGATTTTAATTTCTCTTTATTATTTTTTAGTATAAAAACACTGCTTCCTTCTCACATTTAAAATAGAAACAATCTTTTTCAAACTGTTTTGGTTGCTTTCAACTTTAAACTCATTTCAATTAATAACAAGAAAATAACAACCAAATAACTAAAAGCAAACTGCTTTGAATGCAAATTTTTTTCACTTTTAAACTACTTTTGCTACTATTTCACTTAAAAAAAAATACACTGCAATGCTTATTATGTGCTCCTTCTAAATTTATGCAAGAAAAAAAGTAAATAAAATACCTTAAACTGCGTAATCAATCATATCTATTTTCTATAAACTCTGAATCAAAATAAATATAAGAAAAAAATATGAAAAATGATAGAATAATGCTAGGAATAAATGTAAGTTATTTGTTTTTTGTATTAAATAAACATTAATATAAATTGTTATAAATGATAATAATGATGAATAATATGAAAAAAAAAGTAAATCAATGAATATAAAATTTTTTGAAAACAAAATGTAAGGAAAAAAATATTCGACATGATTTTTGTATAGGGTGTTGTTATCAGTGAAGTCTCTAAACTTCCTCTACTGTGATAAAGTTTTTGTATTTTGTTAAACTCTTTTTTTTTTGATTAAATTGCTGGTATTTTAGTTTAACATTTTTGAAATCAATGAAAGCAGTTTTGAATTGAATGATAATTGTAAAGACAAAGTCTGAATTATCAACGATGATGAGAGAAGGATCAATGTGAACAGACAGCAATAGTGTGAAACGTTTTTGACATTAAATTAAATTTAAATTGATGGTCTATAAATGCTAGTTCGGTTATAAATTATTAAATGGGGTTTCTCTAGTCTCTTATTGTTGTTGTTCTTTGTAGCGACCTTGGCTACTCGTCAGTTCTATCTTTTTCTATAGGTTACAGAAAGAGATATTTGATTTTAGTGGGCTATATCGTTTTTCACACTCAAAAACCTGTTGAAAGCACTTAGGACAGACATCAATCACCAATTAATCATTTCAGGTCAGGTCAGCAGCTTAGCTCAACCCAAATTATTACACACCTATAAAAAAAATGGTCTTAACAATGTTATCTTAGTATTGAAGGTAATGACGACTGACGAATTTCAAGTGTCTTGTTCAGAGCTTCTTTCTTCAAGTTGCTGTATGGTGGTCAAAATCTTCAGTTCTACTTCTTTTGCTGATGCTACTTTTTAAGATTGTTTCCATGTATTAAAGAAACACACATTCATTTGAACTTTTGAAGCATCTCATCTATAAATCAAAATCTCCGGAATGTGATAAACATTTTTAAAAAGCAAAACAGTAATCTTGAGGGGTACCCTGTGGTATTTCCAGCTGAATTGGAATTGCTGATGACATTGTAGCATTAAATTCAGTAATTTGTCGTCTTTGACTTAGAAAACTCTTGAACTATTTTAAAACAGTGCCTCTTAACCCCACATTCTGAAATTTTACTATTAAAATGTCACGATCAACAGTTTCGAACGCTCTTTTGAGGTCGAGGAAGACCGCTACGATTGTCTTTTTTGCATCTTTTTTTTAATCTCAATTCATTTAGCACTAAATTTAAAGTTGACTCGCATGAGTGACCCGATTTAAATGCGGACTGGTGATGTGAAATTATTTTATTTTGTTCAATATAATTGGATAATTGGAACTTAACGATAATTTGCAATAATTTGTCATAAACTGGAGCTCTGTTAATGGATCTCATTTCTGATGCTTTGATACTGCTTTTAATTTTTGGGATTGATTTTACAACTGTGAGTTTCCACACAACAGGTACAATTCCTTATTGTAGACTCTCACTTCTTGTTGAAACTTCTTGTTTAAATTATATGAAAGGTATTCAGAGATATATTACTTACCAAAATTCTTTTTTTATTCACTTATTTTCTGTTGTAAATTCACTAAGAACAAAATCCAAAAATTGTTGGTGTTGTTTAACGTAACGATAGACGGAAAAGCTCTCACAGCTGTTATTCGTGTTTTAGAGTAACAAAATACAAAGTATGATAACAATAAATCTCATTTACATACAATGATAAAATTTGATGAATAATGAAAACGCTTTAATATTAACAACTTATCAACAAACGACAGTATTATCCCATTTTGATTAAAAATCCCATTTAGAATTCAAAAACAATTAATACGATAAGCAAACAGAATGAGGAAAAAGCAAACTTTTTTAATTTTTTATAATCATAAAGTGATATTTATTCTACATTGTACCTTAATTTAATAAAGAATAATTATAAATGAGAATAATTAACATCATTTTCAAGTTAAACGCATAGTTTTCCTCATAAAACTCACTTTATAATAATAATTATGATAATAATATAGGAAAACATGCTATATCATCCTGTCTGTCAAGTCAACAAAATATAGAAAAATAAAAAAAAAAATAATACTCACAAGTATGTGTTTGTGTGTAGGATGCAACAAGTTGAAAATAGTATTTTAATGATCATGATAAATATTCTAACTGCCAGCCTGCCTGCGTCAACACGACACACTTTTTTTCTATTTTCTATTTTATTTTTAGTTTAGTATAATACTGTTCACAGTCATTTTTATTATCATCATCTTTGTTTTATATACACATCATAATACAAATAATAATAATAATATTTCATGGTATTAATGAATGAACATCACATGATAAATTGTGAATGAAAAAATATTATCAAGGCGTGAAAAATGCTTTTGGGTTTTATATATTCAGATACGTATAATATTAATTTTAATTTATTTTTAATATTAATGATAAATTATTGTTGAGAAGGAGAGTGGGAAAGAAAAAGATAAAAAAAAAAACTTAAAACGAATGAAAGCAAATAAAATAAAACATAAAAAGGTTAGTTGTTATTTTGACTGTTATGAGTTTGTGGCTTATTTGTGTTTGTTCAAAAGGCTATTCATGATAATAATAATAATAAATAATTACAACTAAGTTTAAGAAAATTGACAGTTGTCAACTTAAGGTCAAATATGACAGTTATTCACTGTTTTCTCAATTGGGCGGTACTTGTTAAGAAGAATTGAGGTTCAATTAGTCTCGGTATTTCAATTATTAGAAAAAGAAGTCAATTTGGGTTCATGTTTGACAATTATTTTGACAAGTACCTTGATTTAGGAAAACAGCTTGATTTAAAATGACTTATTCATAAAAAGGCAGCACCAATAAGAGGATCTAAAGGATAAATTAATTCTAACTTAAATTAACCATCCCTACACGTCTCAAGTTCAGAAGTTCGTGTCTCTTTGTCCGTAATGATTTATTCGATTAAAAGTCAACTGCATCCTGGTCAAGGGTTCATTGTCACCGTAACTAGTACGATGAGTAACTATAGATAAAGAGAGTCTACGTCTTGTTGGGAAGGGATTATGATTAAATTCGACCTTATCAAGTTACTGAGGGGTATTTAGAGATCCGTCAAACAGGTTCAAAAAAAATGAGAAATCAGCTGCTTCATACTTGTTAGTCAGAGTATTCAGACCTAAAAGTGACAGCCTATATTCGTACGGAGGAAGATCATGCGGATTAGACCATCCTGATTCTCGAACAAATTAACGATGCTCGGACCAATGTACAGAAACGTGATTTAAGCATCCTTTGAGCCCGAGCTAGTTAGTTAATATGGTTGTCATATCTCATTTCCGAGTCTAACAAAACACCAAGGTCCCTCATGGCTGAACATCATTTCAAGAGAGTGCCCATCAATTGTGTAATCAAAGTGGACAGGACTTCTCGTACGGTTAAACGAAATTACTTCACATTTAGGAATGTTCAATGACATAGACATCTTTAAACACCAGACAGATAACAAGTGCTCGTAGTTTAAAATGAGTTGTGACCACTCGTCTACTCAGCACGAAGTACTGCCGTTAGTTTGCATTGCAATCACCTTACAGTTTATATTATTATCATGAATATTACCTATTCAACAAGTGAATTTAACATATTATATCTTAATATTATATCTTAATTAATATCAAATAGCTAGACTGAAAAATGTGTAATAAAAAAATTTCAATATAAATATTTTTTGATATAAAATTTATATAGAAACAAAATCAAATCTACTTATAAAAATACTTAAAAACCGACGAAACAAAAATATTCTCTTCATGTCAAAAAAACAAATATTTTTATAGAAAATTTAGTTGCAAAAAAATGAAATAACATCAATGTCATCACTTGTAATAATAACATTAAAATTAGTGTGTGTTTGTATGTTAGTAGAAACGAAATAAATTATCATAGCAGTTGATATTAAAATTTTAATTACATAACTAACTAAAGACAGATACACACAGTATAAATTTCTACAATAAATATAATAATAATAAATGAATGTTATTTTGTGTGTGTGTGTTTACAAACAGAATACTTAATAATGATATACAGTTATTGGAAATAGAATTTTACAAAGCTCTATTTATCAAACTTATTAAAATTTATATCATATATGAGTATTTTTGGGAAGTAGAAAATAGAACATACATACATTTTAATTAAGTAAAGGTAACAAGTATAATAATTAAATGTTACATTTGTTATTTTTTTTGTGTTTGAAAATGAAAAAGATAAACTTTATAAATAAATTTAATATTAGAAATAAATAACATTAAATTAGCAGGAGCTACAGTTAGAAAGTTTTAAGATGTTTAAGTGAATGTTATACAATATTAAATATAAAATTATTATTTCGATAAGAAAGAAAAACAAAAAACTATTTAAAGGTATTACGTTAAAATGAAAAATTAATTAGTGTGTAGTGAAAATAATAATAATTGATGTGATAGATAAAAAAAAACAAAAACTATTATCATGCAGACTATAATAAAAAAAAAGTTATTTTATATAAAAAAAAACATATTATATGCCTCTTAAACGTATTTTAAAAGCAATTTTAATTATAACAATAAAATTTTGTTTAACATTTTTGAAAACTTACATTTTTGATATAAAAAAAAACAATAATAATTATAATAATAAACATATTTTTTCTTAAACCTTAATTTTATAATCTATATAAATCTAAACTTTCATATAACTATAAATTCATTGTGATGTTTATCTTAATCTTAAATTAAATTTAACGTTGCTTAACAATTTTATTTTAATTTAATTTTAAATTTTTATTTTTTTATATTTTATTTTAAGTTGATTATTAATTTATTTTAATTTTTTTATAACTTTATTATTTGATGATAATAAAATAAATCATAATAATTTTAAGCAGCTTAATCATTTATAATTAAAAAATAAAATAAATAAATATAAATATATTAAAAAAATTGTTAGTTTAAAATGAAATCAAACTAACGTTAAATGTTCGAAATGAGCTAAATAAAGTACTAAGCTATAATAAAAAATTATTTAAACAAGTTTTTTTTTTATAATTTTAATTTTTTACTAAATTTTGACATTTAATGTGTCAAATAAGTTAATAACATATAAAGTTTAGGCATTTAAATTGATTGGTCAACGAAAAATAGTATTGGACGATTATCTTCTTTAATTTTCTAGGTAAATGAATATTCATACATTTAATTATCATAACTTTAACTTTACTTATGTTTTTTTAGTTAATGTTTTGTTTTTATTCATATTTTTTATTTTATTTATTTTTTTTTTAATATTTTTATAATGATAAAATATAATAAAGATATAATTTTTTTTATGTTTTATAATATTTTTATATAATCATAGTTAGTACTAAAGTTAGAGCTTTTTGAATGAAAATTGCATCTTAATATTAATATTCATTACTATTAATGTAGAGTTTTATAATGATTAGAAGATAATTAAAAGCAAAATCTGATTACAATTCAAACTTTATTGTTAAAAACTGCATGATTGCTTTCCTTATATTACAAAAATAAAATTAAAAAAAAATAGAATGCATGCTTGAATTATGATCAAATTTAGTTTTGATTGTGCATTTGAAAAAAGCAACAAAATTTATAATGTTAGAAAGTTTTTCATTAAAGTTACTTTAATTATGTAGATTTTAATATAATATTCTAATAATCAACTTTACTCAAACTATTTGCATGATGATAGTCTTATGATAGAACTAAAATAACAACTTATCTGGTGAATGTTAAGATATAAAAAAGGACTGGACACTTGAGCGACCCCGATTTTGTCTGCTCCAAAAAACACCAGCATTAAAAGATATGAAGGTAGAGGACTGGTGAAGCACTTTGTTCTGCCCAACTTCTAGCATTTCAGGACGAACCATGAGAACGCGATCGGTTGTTCTCAGCAGGAATAGAAAAGTCATAAAATTCAGCTTCCCAGGTTCCATATTGAGGCCTACAGTTGAGGTCTCTCAAAATCTCAATGGAGAGCCTATCGATTCCAAGACGTAGACGTTAATGGCCATAGACCCTCCATTAAGCAGTTGAGAGACTGCTATTGTATCTTTCCAGGATCGAGAAAATCACGCGTGGAGACTTCCTCGGACCAGGAAAGACAGCGAAGGTATTTATCAGCTTCGGGAGCTCTGCAGCACTAGTAAAACTAAGCTTGCAGCCCTCCCAGAGCGGATTAATACTGATGCCGGAGATCGTTTCAGCAAGCCAGGTGAAAGCTTCCCGGGAAGAACAGTAAAAGCGTAAACTACACCTGTCCGACTCAATCAGGCTCCACCTGAGTCCCTGAAGTGATCTATCACTGTCCACGGACACCATGTTGAAGAAGTCTGCGAGAGACTCACGCTGGAAATCCGTGAATAAAACCGTTACACTCATTATCTTGTGATTCAGATTGAGACTATGGAACTTGTCTTTATACGACTAAAACTCATTTATTGAGCAATCTTTGAGTAAGGGAAAAATGATTTTATCGAAAGACAATGTACAATCAAGTGTTTCAATTCACTGGTGGTGATTTTTTGTATGATATTACGTCGCTTCATTTGCTACACGTAAATTTGTTTCATTACTGGTTGCCACTAGAAATTTGTCCATTCTTTTTCCCTGTGTCTCTAGTATTACTATCTTCATCTTTCGAGAATTGCCTTCCACAAGCAATAGAAATGTAATTATTGCATAATTTGCAAGTTACTTCATTTTCATTTCGTCCATTTTAAAACAAAAGGTTTGTCCAGAAACATCTTTTTTCAGACAATACATTTTCTTTTTTCCATGATAGATTCATTGTAACACCTATATTAGGGAATCCAAAATTTTAATTTTATTTTACTGTAAAATTAAACAAACTTATGACTCTTGCCTGTTTTATTTATATTTGTGAAAACCGAGACAATCCGGAACGAAAAAATAAATCTTTAGGGACTCTTAAACTTATGCTAAAATCCGGGACGATGGTAACCTTATTCACCCCAATTGTTGGTACAATTTCAAAGCCTTTCTTTTCTGTATTCCACTTTTCTAAAAACATATTTTAAAACTTTTATTAGCATATAAGTCAATTTTAAAGAATCAATTTCAACTTATTTTAATCAAATTTATATTAATTTACCTTTCATTTCAGTATTTTCAGTAATAAATAGATATGCATGAATACCTTTTAATTAAATTCACCATATTGCTTTAAATTCATTAATTTCACACATTTAAAGCTATTACTTATTAATTAACAACAAATACAACCATAATTACATAAAAATTAATAAAAAAGCAACAAATTTAATATTCAATAGAACTAACAAAAAACAATTATCACCATATTGTAAATATATATAAACTACTACAAGTAAAATTGATATTCATATTAAATTAAAACAATACAGTTATAGGAATAGTAATAATAATAATAATAATTACCAATATTATAATATAATAACATAATGATGGTTACAAAAATAAAATAACATATTTTATTAGAGGCATAATAACAATAATAATATTATTAATAATAATGTACAAAAGTAACAAGTATAATAATAATAATAATTTGCATTGCATGTTACTCTGCTATATATTTATACATATAATATAATAAAATGAAGCACCATACGAATGATATGTTTTCTAGTATTTTGAAATTCCTCTTTTCATATTCATATATTATAAAATTTTATCTTTTGAAATTTCCTTTTTTTTATTATATATTTATATTTAATAATAGAACTTCATAATTGAATCAAGTAATAATGAATGAAGATTGTATTTAAATAAATTTACCATTTTTTTTATTTATTTTGTTTATTTTATTTTGTTTATTTTATTTATAATTTTATTTTTTTTTATAGAGTTCTTGAAGTCTGTTAAATTTCATGATTTAATTGAGATTTTTTTATATCTAGGAACAAATTATGCGTGAGAAACAGGTATCAGGTCGTGTTCAAGTCCAAGTTTGGTATCATGGGGAACGTAATGAACTAGTTGTGAGCTTGATGGCGGCTGATGATTTAGCTCCGCGTGATGATATGCTTGGTTATGGTCCATACCCTGAAGCATATGCAAAGATTCGAATACTTCCTCGAGTGTAAGTTTAAAATTTTATTTTATTATATTATATTATATTATGTGTTTTACAGAGGTGATGGACATCCTATTCAAACAGAAGTATCCCCACCCACTCAAAGTCCCATATGGAATGCCACCCTTACATTCACTGGTATAATGGAAGATAATTTGATGGATCGCTTTGTTGAAATTCAGTTGTGGGACTTTTTACCCCAAATGGAACATGTTTTCTTGGGTGAAGCAAATGTTGACATTTCAAAAGCATTTCTCAGTGATAATGCTTCATGGTATCGATTAGAGGATCCAAAGGGATTAAGAGGTGCTTGTCTTGGCAAGTCGTCTAATGCAAGTCCTCGTGGTTCATTGGCAAATGCTGATGTTGGTCGACTTATTCGTCGATCTGATTTTGGCATTCAACGATCTATATCAGATGATGTAGATTCAATTGGTGATGCAACGTCACTTCTTCATCCAGATACCGCATGGTTTGGTGGTTCAAGACGTGGATCCTCACAATCAGAACAACTTGAGGTCGAAGTTTATCAACTTAATAAAGATTTTTCACGGTCATTACCTGGCTCACGACGATCATCATTTCAAAATGCCGAAGACGGAGCTAGGAGTGGTGAAGCAACACCACCAGTTACATATGTGCCAAGTCGTAGGCGGTCATCTATTGCTATACGTAATAAAGATCCTGAAGAAATTCTACGGTCATTAAAACGAGAACTCGGACGAACAATGAGTATGGAAAAACCTGAAAAGAAATTAACTTCAAGAAGTAAGTTTTTTATCATAAATTTTTTCATCTTCATCAAAAATACCAATCAACTTATCACGACTTATTTAAATAAATCACTAGTTGCAATTCACTGATTAAATTAAAATTATTTCTTTCTCTTTCACTTTCAACACTTTCTTTCTCCATCTATCTTCCTTTAAATAAAAAAAAAATATTACAACAGTGTGGGATTCGTATGATAGCCACTATAATTGAATGAATGAAAAACAAAACCACAATTAAAACCTTAGACAAAATCAATAAAACACAACTTTAATATTTTTCATTTACTCAACAACAAAATAAAAAAAAATGACGACTAAAAAATATTTTTACTTTATCATAATAAAACACAAAATAAAAAAAATACAAAATTTTATTCGAAAAACCAATCAAAATTTGTGTGGTAAGATAACAACAAAAAATTTGTATTTGATTATCAAAATTAAATATGTTCTTTGATTAAATGATTGATTGAGATTTGGAGTTGATTAATTATTTTGTGTTAGATACAAATAATTTTATACATTTAATATAATTAATTATATTTTTGTACAATTAACCCTTTTCATCACTACAAAGTTTCGGTATTTTTATTCTGTTGCTTCCTTTGGCTAGAATTTTTTGTTATAACAAAAATTAATTTCTACAATTTCTACACTGCTGTTGTCCACTGCACGTTGTAAATGGTTATGCATGATCGTATCATATGCAGCTACCAATTACGCTATGTCAAGGAAATTTCCATTATTATCTACATTATCTTAGATATTTTAAAATCTAGAAAGAACTTCACGCCACTTTTTATTTTCATCATTTATTTGGTTTTGCTGACCGAATAAGCCGAGTTTATTTTGTAAATTACTCTACAATTATTTCCACTCAGTAAAACATTTATGGTGGTAACTATAGCCATGGATCCTACTTTTTTGAGCTCTGTTCGACTAAATTACAGAAACTGTTTATGATATCGATTGACTGATTGAGATTTTGAGAAACTACCCAGTATGTAACCTGAAAATCTTAATTAAGTGACTTTTTTTTCCATCTGAAGACAATTGATGTCGCTAATTTCGTGTCTCTGCTTCCTTTCAACCTTTAGATTACATAGATTGCTCTTATTTTTATTTATTTTAAAACCAAGATAATTTTCAGACAAAAATTAGTACAATTTAGTACTATTCTTATTCGTAAATTTTGTAACCAAAAAAATTAGGATATTCAAAACACTTACCAATGCATAAATTTAGTACTGGCGTCCATCAGGCTTTACAATTTTTCACTTTTTTATTTCATCTGTCTTCATTCTCTAACGGTGTGTGGTAAGGAAGAAGTGCTCACAGAATTTTTATTCATCGCATGATTCGGGATGGCTGAACTACGATCACGGATGTCCCGTTTGAACAAAGGTTTTCAGGTGACGCAAAGACTTGTGTTCTATCATTTCGCCACCTCGAGTTCTTCCATATCTTCCAAAATTATAACGATTAAATTATTATAAAACCTTTTCTATAAAAAATACATCAGCCAGTAAGTTTTTCAACTATATGTATTTTAGCTGAAATTGAAATACTGACTGACATGGTGAAGAAAAGGGTTAAAAATTGATGAAATTATTAGTACAAAATTTTTGAGTATCATGAAATTGCATAGTTAATTAATTAAAAATGTAAAATTTTTAAATATTTTTTATTTTAAATTGAAATTTTTTTGCATTATTTTAAAAATGAAAATTATTTAGAAATCAGCAACAAAACATTTACTTTAACTCTTCCTTATTGTTCTGAATGAATGTGTTTATGATAAAATTGTAAAAAAAAATTAAAAAAAACATTAAGTTGTAAATTTTAAATTTAATTTGATTGCAAAAGTCACAAATGCACTTTATTGCACATTATGCTTTAATTTTTGTTTCATAAAAAATTCCTTAAAAGTTGAGAGTTTGCATGTTATTTTGAAATAAACAAGGTTAAGTATATTGTGTCGAGTTCATGCTAGTTCCTAATATTAGTTAACATTTACATTATTTATTACTAAATTATCAGGAAATTTTCATGTTTTTGTTGGTTGCAGTAATAAATAATGAGTAATATTTTGTATACATTTTATATGAAATTAACTTTAAAGTAATTATTTGGTTTGAATTGCTTTGATAAAACTGTAGTTAGTTTTATTTTTTTTTGTAATTAAAATTTGTATTGTGATTAGTTTTTTGAATATTAATTCAAATTCAATTTTAAGGAGCAAGTCAAATTCGTAAAGAGAGCGTTGCAAATATTCCGGAACTTCCAATTGGGGTCAGTTCCAGTAATCCAACAGCAATTAGTCCAGATCAGAGTGATATGCGATACATTACAAATCACAGTAATAAGCGAATGCATCTTGGCAGCAGTAATCCAAATATCAATAATACACCAAATGAAATTGGAAAGACACCAACTTCGACATTGGGACGTAAATTTAGCAAAAGGCACAGTACTGTTGCGTCTCTTATGAATATGAATTCAAATGTCACTGCGTCACCACCGCCACCACAACCCATTGTTGCTGCGACCACACCAAGTAACAGCACAACAATCTCCATGAATGATAATCAAGTGAAATTGGGGCCAGGACAAATCCAACCAAAGGGTTATAGATTGTCATCGATGCGATATGGTCAACTCAAGTTAGGATTTGTCATGAATAAGGGAATGTTTGAAGTTGAAGTGAGTATTAAATTATGTGACACCTAACTCAATTTTAATTTTAATTAATTTTACAGGTAATTCAAGCCCGTAACATTGTTCCACCAACTGCAGATCCGCCGGATACTTATGTGAAATGTTACGTCAAAGACGGCGAACGACTTCGACATAAAAAGAAAACGAGAGTGGTCAGGAATTCATTGGAACCAATTTACTCACAAACACTCAAATATTCTGTAAAATAATTTCCTTTTTTCATATCACTTTACACATTTTAGTCACATTAATTTTATTTCATAGGGTGGTGATATCTTTGGACGATCAATTGTAATTATGGTCTGGCAACGTGGCACCGGTTTTGATCATAACCAAGGATTAGGTGGTGCCGAAATGTATTTTGATACAATCAAATTAAAACAATATACAGGTGGTTGGTATCCATTATTTCCAATGCATTCATTGGGCTCTGATTCAAATGATTCTCCATGACCACTGGATTATGTAAATCACTACCACCACATCAGATATTTTTTGATGATATTATCAACGATAATTATTATTATAATATTGACCACTATTCGTAAATTGGTAGTTGTGCACAACAACCCAGAACTCTCTTATTTGTACCAACAATGAATTAAATGATAAAAGTAAAATTTAACACACATACCAAAAAACAATCAAGCACAATAATTATTAATAAATACTAAGCTAAAAAAACATGAATTGATAATTAAATGGACAAAAAAAAACATATAAAAGGCACTAAAATTCTTTGTATTAGTAGTAGAAGTAGTGAGTTTACAACTATTTATTTAATATAAAAAAAAATAATGAAAAAAAATATTAGCTTTAATTAAATATTTAGAAGACATGTGAAAGTTGCTGTTATCATAGTATATATTTATAAAGTATTTTGAAATAATGAGAAGAATTTATTAATCTTAAAGAAAATTAGGAAACAAAAATGTTATAAAAAAAGTAAAATATTGGGAAAGTATGCGTTTATTATTAGTAAATATTAAGAAAGAAGAAATTTAAATATAATCAAAAAGGAATCTTACATAGCGATAGTCTCAATGCTAATTCAAAGTAAATTTACTTATTTATGATTGTGAAGTTTGCGCCGATCAGAATTTTACAAGTATGATTTTTTGTCTAAGAGCACATGTCACCAACATTGTAAATGTTCATGGAAGGTCTTCACGTTTATACAGTGACATATCTTAGTTTTGGTTAGTAGAATAAAATTAATTTAGCGCAAACTTATATTTTCTTTATATTCTACATGTTTTATTCCATTCTCAGCATCTCCACATACTCTTAGACAATTTGCAAACATGGAGAAAATATTTAAAAAAAGTATTTAGAATAAAAGTATCACAAATATATTTTAATCTTTATTAAAATAACAAATGAAACGAAAAATTACAACCATACTATTAAACTGGATGGTTAAGAACATGACTTGCAAATATGCAATGCCAAAGGTTCCGAATTTGTGATGATATGAGTTATGGCCGATTTTTACATTTGTTTAGTAAAGATCAAAGAACAACATTTGATTCTTTATAAATCCAAAAACATACTCGATAGGATTGAAAAAAGGGCAAAAGGTCGGGAGAAAAACGGGAAATATATGTTTATCACAATGAATGCGGTCTGCCTAAGATTCAGATAGAGTTATAACTGAGGTATATTTCTACAGATCCAGATAAAGCGATAGAAAGATAAAGTTTTTTGCAAGCTCCAAAGAACGATTTTATGGTCAATATGCTGTCTACCGTAAACGGTTTTTGAATTTCATTCTGTTTTAAATAGCATAAGGTTTGTACTCGAGCTTTTCGTTTAAATTCCCCCTTATAAATCAATCTTTGATCATAGCCACTGTTTCTCAGCATTCCTCTAAAGTCAAAGCTTATTTTGTCTAAGAATACAAATTATCATGTTCAATGAAAGGACACCATTATTTGTGCACAAAAATTATCAATGTCATTTTCACGAATTTGAGTTGCTCTTCTCTCTAAATGTTTCCAAGATAAATCTTCGGAATGCAAAATCTGAGAGATGTGGCTAATTTTTTTTACAATATTTTTCAAAAGCTAGTTTTGCTTGGATTAAATATAATTTAAGGTTAGCCTTATACAGATCTAAAATCCATTGGTGCTTACCATGTTCAAATTTTTATAAACAATTTGCCATTGTTTCTCCATAAGAACTCCGTTGTCATTGTTTATCTATATTTATATTGTACTGTTGATTTCACAACGCCAGGGCCCTTAACAAATCATAGCAAAAATCAAATTTTCTTTTTTGATGGGAAGGAACTTCACAATCAATTAAAATTGAATTGAGTTTTTTTTTGTATTTAATCTCATTCTAAATCAGATTGAATTTATAAACATTTAAAGGCACCACACGATATCGATAAGACGTATTGTGGACCCTTTCAAATGAGACTTTTGCGATCCTTAAAAATTAAAAAAATTAAGCTAATTAAATAAAACTTTTGTCGCTTTGACTGTGTAATATTTAAAACCTAATTATTGTAACATATTAAATAAAAAGAAAAAAAATCTTAACTCTAAGTAAAAAACTAAATGGTTGTGATAATGCAAGACCTACCGCTAAAGTAAAGTTGAAGATTGAAATAGAATCGCATGGCTTAAATTTTCTTCTATGATCTAAGCCTAATAAAAAAAACGTCTAATCATAATGTTAATTAAAACATTTCCACTTGGTTGTTAGAAATAAATATTAAAAAATCAATTTCAAATGTAAGCCTCTACAATTCCTTAAAAAACTGACATATTTCAAAGGTTTCTGAAAGGTTTTAAACTATTAATAAAGTATACTATTAAAAAAATATATTATATCACTTATTAAAATAAATACCGTGAAATGGTCTGAGATTGGCCGCCCAACCTGAGATTGGCCACCCATTTTTAATTAGAATGCTCCATATTTTTTAAAAAATGATTATCATTTTGATGTAGACATATCTTAAACTGATCATACATGTTTTTAAATAATAAAAAAGTTTCTTAGTTAAGCCTAAAATAGGGTGGCCAATCTCACGACAGGTGGCCATTCTCAGATCATTTCACGGTACATATAAATAAAAAAAAATAATTTATTGTCTTCGAAAAAAACTATATACTAAAGGACATACAAATAATTGCTACTTAAACATATAACGAGGTTGAAATATCATACTGTACATTCTTAAATGAAACTTTTAACATAATAAAAAGCGGCCTATAATATAAAAAATAAACTTATCTTACACTTACATTTCAAACTATACATTGAATTAAAAATACAAAATAAATAAAAACAATACAATGATCAGAAAAATAGAAAAAAATAACATATTTAAATGTATATTAAGATATTGTGTCAAAAAATATATATTTTAAAGCACATACATAAATAATTCACACACACACACTCACACACCACATATGTATGATAATAATAATGAAAAAAATCATTAGATTGTTAATATATATAAAATATAACAGAAATCATTACTAAAATTACTTTATTTCAGATAGTTAATAACTGTTAGTATCTATTTAATGAAGAAAAAAATAAATAAAACATATATTAATGAGACAATCTTAAATGTTAGCCAAATTTAACAAATTAATAACATAACTATAGAATCTTATTACTTGTTTATATGAATTTGCATTTTAATGATATTTAGTTTAAAATGTCGTTTTCTTCCACCTTCCATTTTAATGTTCCTTATTATTTAATAAATTTTTTTAATATTTTGTATGAGAGTGAAGATTGAACTTGAACTTGAAGATTTTTGTTCTTTGATTTTCAAACACGGCCTACTGGAAACTTTTCAAGTTAATGTAATTCCTCATGGTTATAAGTCAAGTAAAATATTTTATTTTCTGAAGAAAAAAATTTTCTATAACTCAATTTTGTCAGATTCTGTTTGCAATGGTTTTTTGTGACTTTTTTGAAGTCTGTTCTCCGATTTACGTTAAAAACCTTTAACATAAAGAAGAGCTTGGAATTCATTCAGAGGTTTTCTCAGTAGCTTTAATGTCATTATTTCAGATAGTGTTTTCTAATTGAATTCGTTGTTTGTCTAAAACGATATTCATTAAATTAAAACCTCTCTCGCACTCTGCAGAATTTATTGCTAAAACGTCTTGGTCGCTTTATCAATTGTCTCTCCACTTCCTTTCTTGTTCAAAAAATTCATTAAAATTGGCTTGCGTAAACGTTTTTGTAGCAAAATGTTGCAACAAAGCTTGATAATTTATCAATGATAATTATTAAAAATTGCTAAACATGCTTTGAAACTGTAGGCCATCCATAGAGGCCCAAGCGCTCTGGATATTTGAATGATATCCAAATCAATCTTTGCTCCAATCATAATAAGCTCGCTTTGCCGCTTTAGTGATCTATTGAAGATTGATAAAGATTATTTAAGACCTTTTGTAAGGCATTTATGTCTCTAGTTTCTTTCACAGCATTTTTTGACGAAATTTGAATGGGGTGGGCCGTGCAATGCAAATTTAGTATGAAGTCTTTCTTAAACCTGCAACACCAAACTTTTTTGCCTAACATCTGAAGCTCCGTCTGAACAAAACCGTATTAAGTACAAAGAACGGAATGAATATTTCACAATTTTGGATGCAGATTGACGTGAGTAAAGTGAGTTGCCACCATTCTCTTCTTGGAGTTCAATAAGTGCTTCAATATCTGAAAACGGGCGATTTTGTTGATCCAAATAATAAACCGAGTTGAATATTTTACAGGTTGAATCGTGTTTTACGTGTTTTGATTGGTCCTATCTACTACATTTTCAATTTGTTCTTGGTCTGTCACAAACCCCTTTCAGAACATCCCTTGGAGTAACATATTCTCAATAGTTGAAATTGGGCAAAAAAAGTTAAATTGAGCTGTTAATAAACTCAGCACCCAAGCTTCCAAAATCCCTTTTATCTGGCACAATATAACCGAACGATTTCCACAGATCTAATTCAACCTTTTAATTAAATGTTTCGTTTATAATGCCTTTGCATTTTTGCATCATCCTGTAAAACCAAAGACGAATGTGTGCCGGCACAATCTTCATTCTCATTCAAAGACAAATTAACCAAAAATATCAAAAAAATATCTTCATTGATAAATTTAAAGAATTTTCTTTTAGTTCAAATTTTATTTTTCCTTAAAATTAAAAAAAAATCATATAAATTAACAATACAAGTCAAAAAATAAAAAAAGGCCTAATCTTGAAAAAAAATTAATTATTTATAAATAAATAACATTTATTCAAACTTAATTATAGGGAAAAATAAAAAATATGTTGTTAAATGTTTAATGTTTGAAAAAAAAAGAAAAAAAAATGTTTAAATTTATAATGACAAAAATGAAACAATGAAAAATTAATTCAATGTCAAAAATAATCAATAAAATGTTATTATTATTTAAATTTTCATTTGTAACATATTTAGAAAGTACACATAAAATTTGACAATCTATCGAATATTTAAAGAGCACAACAAACATAAAATATAATAATGTTATACAAAATATTACAAGAAAAAATTGATAACCTTATTATTTAAATTATGATTTTCAGTTTGAAAGAAGAAAAAAAAACAATAATGAATTTGATTTTATTTTTGATGCAAAGGAAACATATACAAAATTACATATTCTTATAAAAAGAAAATACATATTTGTTATATTTTTGTACAGATTTCTTCCTTAAAAAGAGAAAATCTATCAACGCGTTAAAATTTCTAAATTTTTATATTAAAATGAAACATAATAAAAAAAATGATATTGTACTGTAAGAATAATAATGTTACTTAAAAATATTCTATTAAAAAATATATAAATTATTATAAAAAATGTTTGTAGATGAAAAAATAATAAAATAAAAAATGAAACGAAATTTCAAGAAAAAAATCATTAAAACTTGAATTTTTATGTCCAATTATATTCAAATTTCATGAGTTTCGTTACAAAAAAAAACAAGGAAAATTAACAAAGGAAAAGAATACAATAAAAAAATTGATATTTGAAGGGTAATGTGAAAATCAAATGCTATCATAGTTTCAAAGTCAATACTGTGAAAAAAAATATTGGATTTAGAGAAAATAAAATTATAAAAATATTAAATGAATGTTTAGTTTTTTTTTGGACAGTTCTAATAAAATTCCCATAATTTTATTTTTTCAACCCAATTTGAGAATGGGACAAAGATTTTTCAAAGGATTTTTTCCGATTTTCTCGATTTTGCGACCTATTTTCTAAATTTCTGATTGATTTCTGGTTTCTCCTTGTTCTTTTTTTGCATTTGTTCGATTTTTTGATTTTCAGTATCCCAAAAATGTTTGCATAGTGAGACACCCTATTTTTTAAAAGGAAAAAAATCGGAAAAAACTTCACAGTGGTTACGTAACTTTAAATTTCAAAAAAAAAGAATTGAAAAACATTTTTTAACGGTTAAAGGCATTTTATTTCCTTATATTTTAATAATTTTAATATGTATCATCAAATAACGTATTTAACTTTTCCAATACTTGATTCGGACGATATTTCACATATTTTTCCGGATTTTTAGAAAATTGCAAATCGTGATACCTGGAAAAAACAATAATAAAATTACCTCTATTAATTCAATAATATTGCTTAAGTCTTACAATTCATAGAAAGCCGTGTAAGCTGGAATAATGTTTTCAGTGTTATCCCGCTTAATACCCTCCCGTAAAATGACATCAGGAATTGTAATTTTGCGTTGAATTTTAACAGCCTCCTCCAATTCTTTGTTAAATGTAGAAAATCGATCTTTAACAACTTGTCTCTCCTTTTCCTTGCATTTCCCATTAATGGGTCGTGGCATTTCGTCTAAGCTCAGAGCTCCCAGGAGACGGGACCAAGATGCATGATAAGCACTTTTCAGCTCTTGAATCATTTTGTTGTAACGATTTTCGGTGTCAGTTTCTGTAATTGAAATTAAATCCAAGAGATTTGAACGCTGTAAGGATTTCAAAATGTAATGCACGTTGTTAAGTTTGAAAAGTTGTCGTGTTGCTTGGTCACTGTACTGTTCAGATTTTGCTACAATCGTATAATTTAATTCTGTTAGGACTTTTCTCACATAAACTCCGAGTAGGATTTTATTTTTTGCTTCATTTGTGAAATTTTTGTGAGCTGTCAGGGTGTCAAGGATATTTGTGTAACTTTGTTCACTGTGTAAAATACTTCCGATTGGATCAACGTAATCTTGCAAATGTTCCACAAACCAAATTGCGTTGGATGTCAATTCATGCACTGTCGCATCTTTTGGAACACCCGATCCGAGTGTGCTTGTCGTCATCAAATTTGAGCCCACATCACCTTTCACTGTTTCGATAAATTGTTCCAATGCACGTGCACCAGTTTGTTGCAATTTTCCAAGAACATTCAACATTTGTTGACGTTGAACTGGATCGTATGTTCGTTCAATTTCGGGTTGCAACAATTGAACGTGTTTCAAGGCCGAGAAAATTCCGAGCGCAGCAGACCATTCTTTGCGTGAAATGTTACGCAAAACTCTTGCTGTGATATTTTCTGCATCTCGCACAACCATTTCAATACTATTTTGGGCTAGTCGTGAAAATACTTCGGAAGTACGTGAAACTGGAATTATGTCTTTCATTAATTGTCGTTCCCATAAAAGGAGTTTTTGAAGTCCAAGTAAGAGAACAAGATATTTCTCTAAATCTTGATCGGTATCATTTGCATATTCCTCGGGTACAAGATTATCTCCGTAAATTGAGTTCTTTCTCAACGCTGTCTGTCCGAATTGAGATGCCTTTTGGAGCATTTTATTAGCTTTACGTTCAAATATCTGCTGTAATCGTGCTGAAGTCGTTTTTTTAGGTGTCAATTCACGGTATCGTGATCTCCCTAATGGCTCATTACCCCAACTCCCACTCTTTTGGTGGTCTTTCAACAATTGCAATGACTTTGACACCACATCTGATCTCTCATCTCCATAAATTTGAATGTATTCCCTCCTCAAATTGTTATCCAACCAAGCGGCGATGACACCAAGTTCCTCCCTTGCACTTGGTGGCAATTGTTTAATTGAAGGACAATCTTCATTGGAACTATCTTCCTCAATGTAAATAAAGTCCAGAAGGTCCACGGGACGCATTGCACTGCTGTGTTTTTTCACTGTTGTCTTGAAATAATTATTCAATGTCTCACATCCGGTATTAAACAAACTGGTGACATTCTCCAATTCAACACTCTGTGCATTGTAATTCAAAAAATAATCTTTTGCTTTCTTCAACTTATCAAGAGCTTCCAAAAATGCACTGATACCACTCTCAGATGGCCCCAAATGGATCATATTGCATGTTTCTTGCGAGGCACCATAGTGTGAAAGAACCGTTTCAAGGGCATTTAATGTCTGTTCAAGGTTCTGCTGTTTGGTTTGTAAATTCTCCGTAACATTATACACTGGTAAAATTGTTTTCTCCAATTTGCCCAAGCGATTTTCAAAGGAATTCAAGATTGTTGACATGGAATTCGTCAAATCATGATACTTGTCGACACGATCTTTGAGGAGAGAGATGTCAGTCTTCTCCTAAAAATTAAAGGAATTTTGATATTTTTGTTATGAAATTTATTCGATTTGATTTGGCAGACTTAAAAAAATTATAATGACTCACCTTTTCTAGTTTTGATTCAATTTCAGCACTCATTGTCCTAATAGGTCTTTAAATTTCACTTGAAACTTTATTTGATCAGAATTTAAAAGTCCATTTTACATGTAAATTTTAATAAAAAAGTAAAATTCTCGATTTGTTGATATTTTTGACAAACCCAATTTATGAGAGTGATATTGACATTAATTCGAACACTTTTTTTCTAGGGTGAGAGTTTGGCGACCTGTGTTTACATTCACATATTTTGACGTTGATACTCTTGATTTTAATGTTTTACAATTAAAATTTTTTAATTGTATCTAAACGTTCAAGGAAAAGTACTAAAACAATTAAAAATGAATAAAATTGATCAAAATTTAATATTTTCTTGAAGGCGTCGATGATGGCGATGGATTGCCCCAAGGCTCATGGGATACAGAGATATGTAGAGACAATTATTATCTTTCTATATAAGACTTTTTTGTCTTTTATTAAATAACAAAAAAAAACAGCATGAAATATGGTATTCCGGGCATCATGGAGTCAAACATTTTTATTTACTTACCATAATAGCTCCATTACAATTGCAATTGATACAATTCATTTGATTATGTAATGTTTTTTTCCATAGACGTCTGCATTGCTGTCCTGACAGAATGCATGATGCTGCAATTTATATGCACCCTCAATTATTCCTGGAGGCAGTGTCAGCCTAATTATCATGTAATGGTGGATGAAGCATATCCAAATAGCAATTTTATGAAAACGCCTAACAAAACTAGTCTAAGCTTGGCTTAATTAATAAAATTCAAAAATCAAAATTCGTTTACAAAAATTCGTTTTAAAAACAAAAACTAATAAATGCACAACAGTCACATCCTACTTATATTCTCACTCCGTACGATCAAGTTCAATGTGCAAATCTACCCCAATCATGTTGCAACACACAACAATCTTCTCAAATAAGATACGCTGATCAAGCACAAATTAGTTATGTTCATAACTCATACGCAAAATTCAATTATGGTCATCAACATATTGCTAAATCATATATTCAACCTCTTATCTCGCACGTCGCTCCACAACAATATTACACCACTCCTCAGCAAATCGTTGTTCAGACTCCACAACAACAGCACGTCTCTGCACAACAAATCGTTTTTGAACAGCCACACCAAAATCAAGGAACTCCAAACCAAAATCACGCACAGCACGTTGTTCAGACAAGCTGCAACCCAATTGCAAATCAAGTTACAAGCACATAAAAGCCGGGATCCTAACGCATATCTAGATCATGGTCAACAATCAGCAATCATACACCAAGTGCAAGTTCCATGCGTGCAAGATTCTCAGATCTCTCATTATACTCACGCTCCTCATGTAAAATATGTTCAAATAAGCCACTGTATAGCTCTACAAACCATCCATACACATACAGGCTTTCGCCAAATACTAAAAGGCCAAAAACATAAAATCATATATTTTTCATCTATTTCTCCATATTTACTTTAACTTGCCTAGTCTTATGTTTACAAATTGACATTCAAATCCAAACTGTTTGATATTCTCGCAAAACTGCTCTCAATGTCGCTATTACCTGTCAATTCAGCATCCATATTGTCGCCATTTCAAATTCATACGCATTTCAATAGAAACAGTTCGTGTGCACAGAAAAACAGACGCGAAAATTCAAGCATAAATTTTTAAAATAAAAATAATTGTAGAAAAAAATTAGAAATGAATACACAAGTGATGTTATTTGCATGTTCAAAGTGTTTTTCACGTCATCCATTTGAAGAATTGAGTCCAGGCCAGCAATTGTGCAAGGTAAGGAAAAATCAGAAAAAAACCCTTCAATGGTGTTCTGAGAAAAGTGATGACAAAGCCTACTATTTAATGTGCTCTAAAAAGTTAAATAACGCAAAAAACAATGAAAAACTGTGATATTTAGTGATAAAATGAAATAATAAAAGCAGACAAATGCTTAAAAACAATGGAATCACACTTGAAATGCGATAAAAATTGAATGGCGCGTCTCATTTAATTGTAGCTTCGGGAAAATGACGTCAAAGGAAATTGAGATTTTGTAATTAAAAAGATTGAATTTCATATAAAAATGATGAAAAACAATTAAAGTTACCATGGACATAGAAAATTAAGATAATTGTGAAAAAAACAGTGATTTAAAACAAATTTAATACAAAAAAAATCAGTGTCAAGGTCATGAAATTAATTTTACATGTAACTGTTTTCTCTTTTTTTCTAGGAATGTCGTGGAGCTTATCCCATCGTTAAATGTACATATTGTCGTTCAGAATTCCAACAAACAAGGTAAGAATGGCAAAAAAATGAATGAAATTATAAGCTGAGATCGTTAATTTTCACACGAATTTCTAGCAAGGGCAGCACTTCAACCATTTGCAAAAAATGTGAACAAAGCGTTAAGCAGTATGGAAAGCCGTCTGCATGTGAGCTGTGTTGTTTATTGGCTGCATTCATTGGCAATAAATGTCAAAGGTTTGTAATTCAAACATTTTTATTCGCATTTTAATCCAAAGGAGGTTCGAGTATCATGAAATTCTTTTATTGCCATTGAATGTCATACTCAAACCTTCTCCTATTAATTTGATTTCGTGCCTTCGTTGTTTGTCCTTTGATTTTCATGCCATTTTATGATGGTCTGTAATTTTTTATGTAAATAAAATTTAATTTACTAATGAATTGAAGAAAAAATACAAAAATTAACAAAGAACCAACAGCGTAGACATTCGATATCAAAGAAAAGTTTGTTTCCTTTTTTTCATCTTGTTCAAAAAAAAAAAAATCATATGAATTTTATCATGACATTGAAAAAAAATAACAATGAGAGTTTAAAAATTATAAAACAAATGAGTGACGCAAACATATTTTGTTGCCCCTTTCCTCTTTTCACAAACACAGGTGTACAAATTCGGAGTTAAAATATGGACCGGCTGTTACATGTCAACAATGCAAGCAACGCAGTGCTTTTAATAGGCCTGATCATAAGGTGTGTGACGAATGTTATCGAATGTAGCATTAAATTATAAAATGGGATAAATTTGAATGAAAAATTAAAGATCAAGGAGATGTGAGATCATCAGTGACACGCACAAAAAAAATAATAAATATATACATTAGAGAAAAAATTAGATTTTAAGTTAAAAAGAAAAATTGTAAAAAAAAATTAATGTTAAAAAAATTATTTTACCTCTAATATGGGGTGATGTGTGATAAAATCGCACTCGAATATCGAAAAACTAAATCAGGGATCCTTTAAGCTAAAATAATCAGAATCAATATGATTTTGTAAAATATCTTTAAAAAGAAAACTAAATTCTTTGTGAAATAAGGCCATTCCAACTCATAAAGACAAAAATTATGAAAAATTAGTTTTAAGGAACGAATTTACGAAGGGAAAGGGGGAGAAAGAGGGCCTTATAAAATTTGTATGATGAAATTGTGTTAGTAAGCAAAATTTACCCTCTTCCCCCACAGCTTTTAAATCCATTCCTGGTTTAAACCCATTTTCTGTGAGTGTTCCATATAAGAGAGACATTTGTACGTTAATTTTAAAAAAAATAAGGCCAAGGGTCCTTGAGACCTTGAAAACTCAAATTAATAAAATTTTTTTAACCGGAATTTACATTGAAAATGGGTTTAAAATCAAAATAATTTAAACAGCCACATAAGACTATAAATTAACTCGATTTGAACAGAATTTTTTTTACATCAAACTATGACCTGTGACGTCACGTTCGGTCATTTTGAGTTCAATTTCAAGTTTAAAGACTGATAAATTTTGAAAAAATATTTTATTTTATCCAAAAAAAAAA